>CAAKHG010020578.1:23175-55807 GCA_901007715.1 Dactylopterus volitans
GTCCCGTCAGTGGAGCGCGGCGGCCATGTTTTCTGAGGAGGGTTCCGAGTGGATTTAAAAACATTTGCATTCAACATTTGCATTTGAACTATAACAAAAAAAAAAAAGACTTCTCCACACTCGTGCTCTCAATTCATGTTCATATTCAATTTCAGCTGTGTCTAATCCGATTCATATCAACTATTTAACGTCACGTAAATGCCCCTGAAAAAATGGGGATCTACTTTAATTGCTTTCAAACAGGTTGTGCTTGTTTTTTGAACAGTTCTATGTAGGATATTAATGAGCGGCCGCACAGCTGCACAGAGGCAAAAAAAAAAAAAATAGGCCTGGCCGCGTAAAATTAGAGAAAAGCTCAATGCAGGAGCTTCACTGGATTATGAGCCATGTTGCACCACAAATGTGTCGTGTATTTTGGCCACATGTGTTGTTTTTGCGATGCAATTCTGTTCGGCACCAGCTTAACCGACTGCATCTTCCTGGACACAACACCTACCCTAAAAAGCAGCTATGACGAGCCCCCACGCAACAAATTAGCAACCACAAGCTGACCAGGAGCAGCCATGATCACTTGCTTTATAGTAGCAAGTTGAAGAAAAAAAAAATTGTTTGTTGTGACTTTAATTTCTGGAAAACACCACTTTGCCACCCCCCCTAGGGTCCCGACACACACCCATTTTGGGAACCTGTAAACAAGGAAGTTCCAGGGATCTCATTTGTTTGCTCCTCTTCTGTCCAATTCTTCAAGGGGATCTGATTATGTTTAGAAAAAAAAAAAACATAACAATGATCACTTAGAAAATCCCATGTCTTGATGTAATCTCCGTGTGTGTGTGTGTGTGCAGAAAAGGAAGTCCTCTGTATTGGCAATGTACAGCAAATGGCTCGGTTTTTTAGTTTAAATCTTGGGGCAAAGGTTATCAGGCCCGACGGCAGCCGCCGCCAGCAGGCTGCACAGATGTCAGAGCGACGGGAGCCCAAGAGGAGCCGCACTCACACTCAAGCACATATATCAAAGGGAAACTATCTCTCTCACACACACACACACACACGCAGACACACACACACAGACAAACCTACAGGATACACCAGTAGTATTTTCCGTGGTTCGATGTGAGTTGTTTCCGTTCTCCTTGACTAGTGGAATTTTAGTGTGTTTGTGAGAACTAAAAGTAGCGCAGTGATAAAAGAAGGGCGTGAAGGTAAAAAGCACAACTTCTTATAGAAGCCGGGAGTCCCCGGCCTTGCCGTCTCTGCTTCTTCTGCAGCGCATCGACACAGAAAAATGAACCCCAACAAAGCATTAATGCGGAGGAAGGCAACACTCACACGTCTGGTCTTTCTTGAATATTTTATGGGATTCATGCCACAAGGTCTTGCAGTCTTCCTGCAGTTTGTAAAAGCGACTCTTCTTCCAGGAGGTCGAGCGAACCTTCAGCAGCTCCCCGCCCACCAGCAGGAACTGAAGGTCTGCGTCGCCCTCCAAGCCTGCGGGAGAGCACACACAAGACGGGAAGTGTCACAAATAGTAGAAGCCTGAAGTGCCACGACGAGAGACGTTCGCGTAGATGAAACTTTGGGCATCAATTATAGAAGCTATCAAATCGTCCCTACGATCGGGGGAGGTTTCCATTTTCACAACTTCAAATCCCTCGTAACTTCAGTGAGACGATGACAGCCGATTGTCCTGTATTATGTATTAGCCTCAGTCCGGGCAGAATGTTTCACCTTAAGCAATCAACTGTGGGAATGTTTACCCTCAAGGTTTTCTGCCAGAGAGGCTTGAATAGTTCAGGGTTTAGGAAAAGATCAGAGTCTGGGTCAAAATAAACCCTTCCCTAATAGGTTTTCTGGCTCGCTTCCTGTGAGAGCGCCTTCGTGGCAAACCTCTCCCTGTTGTTTCATTGTGAACCAAGTCAGCCATTAAACGTGTGACGTCATGAGCGTGACACAGTCTTAATAGGAGACATTTCACAACAGATGAGCTGTGCCAACGGCTTATCATTCAGGTGAAGCAATTTGCTGACTGCGGCCTTCCGGGAAGGGTGTGAGACATCTGCTGAAAGAACGATCCATAATTCATGAACGCCATTGTGTAAAAACCCCCAATAAGCCCATGGGACGCCATTGGAAAGATACGGTTTTGGTGTATTTGTTTTCCATGTCTGCAGATGAAGTAACGCTATGTTTTCATGCGGGTGGGGAGCAACTTTGCGAGCTCTTGCATCAGCTTAAAGTGGGCATTAAATGTAATTGTGGCGATTTTTGAGCAGAGAAGGGCAAACAAGCGGCATCCTCTCAGGGAGTAAAGGGCATCTGGGGAGAGCGACGTTCGATGCGAATCCGCAAGGACACTGTCCGCGTCGTAGGCGGAATCACAACACAACAGGAATTTTCTTCCCCCCAAATCGTGCCACGGTCTCACAGAGGCCGTTTATGAGTCTCCGGCCTGTCTGCAGGCGGGGAGGGGCGTTCCCGAGAAGCCTCCATGCCACTGCTGCACAGCCAGGCTCTCTGTGCTGGCCTTCGCTTCCACACCACGCACTTCTCTTCTGTTTGTCAACTCCCTTCCCATGCCATCTCGAAAAAGCGAGGGAGAGGCGCACGCCTGCGTCCAGCGGGCGAGAGAAGGGCCTTGCACAATGTGTCGTAGCCCGCGTTCCAAAGCGCCGTTCGCGCTCTTTAAAAGAGAGCTCATGAGGGCGAGGGGGAGTTCTGCTTATTTCAAAGCGGTGATCAGCTGCAGATGTGAGGCCGGATTAGATTTTATCCGCGCTGACAACACACAAGAGAGGCAAGCCAGGGCACGGAGACGGCAAGAGCTGAGGTGAAATAACAGGGAGTGATGCCTTAGAGGTATGAAGTAATGATGGAAGTTCACACACTTTCACACTGGGAGATATTCAGGGAGCTGACTTTGTTATGAAGCAGCCTTTGGTAGTGCGAGAGCGAGCGAGAGAGAGAGAGAGAGAGAGCTGTGTAAGAGAGGCGATTACAGACATTTACAACATTAACATGTGGCTCAGTGTCATGGGACCCTGTAAAGGACGAAATGAGCATATGTATTTTGAATGAGACAGTCTACTGCCTGCTATGAGACAGGTTCTTTCTTTTTTTTTCTAAATCCAAATTAACTTTGTCTTGTAAATGATTTGAGGATCAGGGTGTGCAGTATGGAAATGGCCCAGCTCGCTTCACATTCTCATTTTAAGACGACTTTAAAATAAATAAATAAATAAATAAAAGTGTACGATGCAGTTATCAAGCGAACGGTTTCTCCACAAGATCGATCTGTGAAGGCTGAAACCAACCAGCCGAAGAAGATAAACAGACTCTATGCCTGCAGTGTGGCGTTTCTGCGCTAGATCAGGAGTGGAAGGTGGACTTTGCGCCATATTCCACTGTCTGAGCCGCTCAAAGCTCAAAAACTGCGGGGAACCTTCGCAAGAGCGTGTATTCGTTGCGTCCATTTTTTTTCTTTTTTTTCCAGGATCAGGAAGTTATGCAGGTACGATAAAAGGTCGGGAGGAAGCAGCAGGGAGGAATCACCGTTAAACTTCACTTCTGCCTTCGTGCCTTCTCAAAAGCGGCAGGGGGGAAGATCAGGCCATGCCACTAAAGCCACCAGGCTCCTCGCGAGTTATCGCCACGCGTGAAAGAATCCGCCGCCGCGGGCGCCGGGGACGGGGGGAGGGGGGGTGGACGTCCTCAAACGCAACACACTCGGGAGACTGCGGACACGCTCGGCGATTTCCATTGTCAATCGTGCGATCCGCGGGCGCGCAGGTTACATAAACACCAGGGACTGTCTGTGTCGGCAAAATAAGCCCCGAGAGCGCGCCCACCCCGCACGTACCCGCGGACGCGCCAGCGCCTCAGGGCTCTTACCGAGGCGTTTTCCGTTTTCCTCGGCAACTTTTTTCACCTGCTCCTGGAAAGCCAGCTCCTGGGATTTTGTTCTTTTGAGACGTTTGCGCAAACAAGACATTGCGGACTAACTTTTTTTTTCCCTTTAAGTTGAAAACAAAAAACAAAAAACCGCAACATATATGTTTACCCAGTCAGTTTTTTAATCTGTGCTCACTGTGGGGGGAGAAAAAAAAGGAACGCGCCCCCTCGTTTCCACCCCCCCTCACCACCTCCCCAAACTCCTCACTCTCCTCCTCATTGGGCGGATCCAGGCGCAGTAGCGGCCGCTGCGCTCCTGTGACCGCCCTGCTGCGCGCTAAGGGAGCGCAGGGGAAGCGTCTACCTGCGCGTTTGGCCCGCCTGAGCCGCCGTTTGCCCGAACGCGCTCCAGGATCCCGCAGCCAATCAGCGCGCGGTCGGCGGCACCTCACCCCAAAAGTGGATATTCTTTGTCTTATAAAGGGAAAAAAAATAGACATGATGCATTGTGACATAAGGAAATCGGGCGGCCGCGCACACGTGCGGCTCGGGTCGCCGGCGCGCGGACGTGCGCGGACCGCGGCGGCGCGCGCTGTTTCCAGACGCAATCACTGCTATCTTGGCGCTGCTCGCCGTTTTCTTTCTCTCTTATTTTTTTTTTTTTTGAATGACTGTGAGAAATCGCGCCATCACACGGTGGGAATGTTCCAACGATTAAAACGCCCGCTTGAAAATAAAAATAAAAATCTATCTTGTCCCTGACTTATAAACTCAGGTGGGTTACAAAAAAAGACGATTTTTTTTTGTTCAAAATCTGGAGAAACCGCCAGCCGGCACATAGCAGCTCTGACTTGTTTGACATGACACCTTCATGCACTTTTATGCTCCTCAGCCAGGTTGTCCTGTCAACAGAAACATGTCACCATACAAAACAAGACACGCTCACCACCGACACCATGAATAACTGGACCGCAGACACACACAGGGAAACAAAAAACAAAAAAAAAAAGTAGCTGGAAGTTGGTTAAAAAAATGTTGGGAAATATTTGACAGCCATCTTCCATCAAAACCACAAACATCTGTGCCAGCAACACTGTATTTTTTTTAACTTAAGTTGTCTTTTTTTTTTTTTTTTTAAACGTCCACGTATTTATGTTCATACCGTCCTGCAAACTAGACAGGGTTCATTGTCTGTCAGGGCGTCGCAGCCCTCTGCGCTGGTGGAGCCGGTGGCAGCGCCACCAAATCCGGCGTAAATCCGAGCGTCACCATCAACTCACCACTTTTCCCAGCGGTGCCGTTGGACTCCATTCTGATCCCGGCCCAGAGTAAGTCACCGCGCGCGGGGCCAGAGTCGTCTTCTCCCGGGGGCCACTTTATGTGGAAGCGATGAGCGTGACCATGGAACTCGCGCGGTGCTTCTGTGTCGGGAGACAATCCAACTTATGCGCCCCCCCCCCTCCCCACCACCTCTCCCCCCTCCCTGAGCCAAACCCACGCAGCGCGCAGCTGGTACCAGCCCTCAGTCCACACCCACCGCCGCACCGGTCCGACGGGTCCACCGCTGCGCTCGCTCCTTTCATTCAGCGCCCTGCCCCTCTGAACTCCACCTTCATTTGGAATCTGCGGGCACGAGCTAAAAACAAACACCTGAGAGTGAGTGTGCTGAGCTTTTATTATCACAAGGCGAGCCCTCAACGTCCCGAAGTGGCATTCTGTTATCTAGAATGTGATTTTCATCCGTAGATAATGTTGCCCTGTCATCCACAGAGCGAGGTGTGCTGCTGTGCCTCCATCTTTTGCCACTTGAATCCCGAGAGCATCGTCACTCCGCATGTCAGCCTGACTCTGGCCATCAATAACTGCAGCACCCACATGAATCTGGGTGAAGGCATCATTCCACAGCTGACATTCCATCACAGCACTTGGCCGCCAGTGTTGATTCTTTCGAAATACACATTTGAGCAACAGCCGCGTGGCCTGCCGGCGCGCGTGGCCCACTTCTGGTGAACTTGGCGAACAGAAATCTACCTCTCATCCGCTCTTTTGCAAGCTGCTTAAACGAGTGTCACTGCAGGATTTGAAGTCAACAAGCAGGTGAATGCTGTCGCCGCACACAGGAACTCCTGTTCATGATCAGAATGTAATATACCGGAGGAGGGCTGAGACAGATCCCTCTTTGTGCCTCTCTATTATCAGTGCCAGCCTGCTCTGTCCTATGAACTCCCATGCTGGAAGCAGTGCCTTGTGGGAAAGAAGAAACAGCACTATCTGGCAAAACACGAGGGCAAAGTAGGCTCCACAATTGCCCCTTTGAGATTTCCACTTGAGCGCCGCATGAGCACAGTCAGAGATATTTGTTTTATTATTTGTTTTAGAGGATTCGGCCTCGGCAAAAAACTGACAGCCATGAGTGCAACTACTTGAGTTGGTTGTTTCTTACGTGCTCCTTTCTGCTCAAGTACTCCGCGATGCTTTGACAGCATCAGTCTGACACCACGTGAGATTCTTCAGTAATCCGTTCTGATGTCTACATTCATAAGACCTGTCGTCACGGAGAAGAAATTAACGACGGGCCCCGCATAACACGACAGGAGTCGAGCGTGATTGCTGCATCGTGTCATACGAGGTTAATTGTGGCCCGACTGCAGCACAAGAGGTTCAGTGTTGAGATGCAGGTAATCAGGTTATATTATTAACCCAAACCGGCTTGCGTTTGCAAGTTTCTGTGAAAAAAATAACTGGGTCAGACTTATTGTTTTGAAAACCAATTGAATCAATTCAAAAGTGTTATTGATTAGCCTACTTTGCAGAAATGCGCTACGTTTTGGTTATTCTTACCGCCAGCGCATATGCAGTATGTGCTTTGGAGTAAACTGGTGTCCTGTTTGGGCTGCATGGTGGTGTGTACATGTGTATCGACGATGAGTTAGCAGGCTAACCCCCAGTCGACATGTTAAAGGTGGAACATATGTCTCTTCCAGACATTTAAAGTTTCCATCCTTTTCCACAGTCAACTCTTGATTTATAGAATTCATGAGATCCGTTCTTGTGTGCATAACTGATGTTCCAGCATCTGAGTAGATGCAGTGATGTCAGTGTTCAAACTATTTTTGCTGACGTCCACTCCGTAACTTTAACATTCACATTAGAGTCGCCGGTCATCCTTGAATTACTTATTTATATCATGTCAGACTTAAAACCAGGATTTTATGTTGCTGGTGTTGTTATATAGCAACGTCAAACACATTGATTTCATGAGTTGATGTTCCAAGTACAGTTGGTCAATCAACAAAATACAGATTATTGTAGAGTGTCGAAATCTACTGTAAATTACTCAGGCTGACGTCTGCAGTTCTCCATCAGTACTTCGCTGTTAAGCCACTGTTAAAGTACGCTCTCACAGTTTACACATTACAATGAATTTGCATTTGATGTCCTGCTAAACTACTCGGTCATGTTGTCTATTTTTCTACAGTTGTCGATGCCACGGTTCTACCGCGCACATTATCCTTCCGCTTGAGCAACAGCTAAAATAAAACGTTATTTCTTTTGGGAAAAGTAAACTGACAAGTAATTGTGGAGATAAGGTCAAGAGATGCATATGACACAGAAAGGGGTAGCGTTTTAATGAGTAGTAGGTGAATTAGCAGATTATTATCAGTAGTAGCAGTACTAGTAGTACTAGGAGTAGTAGCAGTAGTAGTTTTTTTATTATTACATCCTTTCTCACAGTATAAAGACAGTGTCGTCATAAAGAAAGTCTACAAGGCTATATGCAAAAAAATAAATACACAAAATAGATGATATCCCTATATTTATTAAATCAGTGATCACCAAACGTTGCATTGCCTTCTCAACCAATCTGCTAATTGGCACATGTGCATTGCTTAACAGTTTTAGAGAAGAAGACGTATCTTTAATCCATTTATAAACGAGACTACTGAGTGGGTTTTATTTTTCCATTTTCATGAATGGATGTGATGTATACCCATAGTAATAATACTCATATTTACTTAATCTAATACTTGTTCGGGGAAGACAATGTTAGTATAAAACATTTTGATGTGATTGAATGGTGTGATATTTTCTATTTTCTATGCCGACAAACAAATGGCAAAAAATGTTCCATACCTGACAGAAAAAGCGTGGTTCAACCTCGAAGCTAAATGTTTTATTTAATATTTTTTGCCGTTGATTCTGACTATTAATACATCTTAACTGCAATTCCTGGACGTTTGGACAGTATTCGTACTGTAGCAGCGACTCAGGTTAACTGGATCTCTGCCTCTGGAGCCTGCATACTCCGGCACAGTAGGTGGCAGTACGCACCTTCAAACTGGTATTACAATCCGACAAAAAACAACAACTGACTGTCACCATGGCAACCACGCATACACACATTTGGCCTGCACGGGAATCAGCGTCGGCAGACGAGGACTTCATTGACGTTACAAAACAGCAACATTTCTTTTGGAGGCTTAAAGTTGCGTGGAAACTTCATGCACACGGCGCATGCGTGTAAAACCTACATCGCTAATAGCGGCTTCATCTGCCGGGAAGCCAGTGAGGTAAAGGCGCTTTGCTGGCTGTGTGACGTCATTCAGTCGTACCTCAGTGTGGTCAAGATGTTTTGTTTGACAGGTTTTTATTATGGTACTGCCATTTATGGTGGCGTCTACTACTTTCCTTATCAGTTTGAGGGAGAAAATCTAAAACAAATAATACAGCTGAGATAAATACAGGCTGCAGGCAGGATGCTGGCTGCGCGGCTTGGTGCGCTGTGACGTCACTGGTCGCTCTGTGAAGTCTGTTGACATAAAAGCAAACTAGATTGTATGGATGGGTGAGCGCCGTCGTTGCCTTTTCCAGGTGGAACTTTGTGGTCCCGTGAACCAATCCCGTGACCCGATTCATCTATTGCGAAGTTGTGAATAGATCTATAAGAGCCACAAATCTATAGATCCCCATTCTCGCCACACCAACGCTGACCGCTGTCAATCATGCTGGAGGAATTAACAACCAAACAGTCTGAGCGGTCCGACCCCTTGGTGAACCGCCATGGACCCGCCTCCACAAAGTCACAAGTAGGATTCACGCTTGAAGCCATCCCATTCATTAGGTACATTTGGCAAATGATATTTAGTTGCTGTCTCCTCCTCTCGCGTCAGGACATCTCTCACGTGCTAGCATGCACGTTCAAACACCTTTATACAAAAGACATCATCGGGAAAGACACTCTGGCCAACCTCGTGAAGACGAACAAGGGGAGAAGCAGCTACCATGACAGATATGTCGAAGAGCTCCAACAGGTGACGCCGCAACAGTACTTGCCAGACCGTGGGGGAAAAAATGTTACGAATACGGGATGGTAAAAAAAGCAAAATAAAGTCTTTTCTCCCCCTCTATCGCACAGGCTCATTCTGAATACAGCCGATGTATAAAAGAAGCAGACATGCTGGAGAGTCACATCATTCAGGCCCGAGCACGAGCTGCCACCAAAGAAAGTCACGCCATTGAGATGATGACGGAGGGGCTTGATGATGTCAGAGATAACCAGTGTCTCCGTGCTGGTGAGACACTTTTTTTAAAAATTTTTTTTTATTTTAATGAATTCATATTGCCATTAAATGCTGTGCGGCGTATGCTTGCTTAATAGTGTTTTGAGTAACTGTAATTTGTCTCCTAGTATATCTATTCTGAAAATCCATGGTATGTTCCTTATTCGATGTCCATTTCCAGCCAAATCAGCCTTCCCCTGGTGCATAGACGAAGCTCTCCTCCAAACAAACAACCTGATTTCCCCCCAAGATTATAAAACTAAACAAAAGAAGTTGATGAAACCACCAGCAGCAGGTACCTGACCATAAGTGCCAGAATGTTCATGACGTTTTAAGTTTTTTGGATTCACTACTTAACTCTGCTTGCCAACATTTTCTCAGAGGTAAAACCAGATCCGGCCAGACCCACCATCTCCACCACCATGCGCGTGTCCAGGGGGCCGCAGGATGACGGTTACACGCTGATTCCCAGCCCAGAAAAGAAGGCTCAGATTGACATGTCAGACCTCAGCCTGTCTCTGGAATTGAGCTCGTGCACCTCAGAGACGAGGAAAAGCTCCAGTGAGGTGAGAAGCCAGAAGCCTTAGCTCTCTTCGTGAGGCAGAGCTACATGCTACGATACGTTTTCTGCCGTGAGAATAATTATTAGCTGTAGGTTGCCAGAGGTAATCCCATTCAGCACATGTTTTTATTAACAGAGAGCAGGCGACAAGCAGGCCAAAACATAACACTTTGAAAAGGTGCAAGAAAGCCTGACTTCCTCTGGGGATGAGAGAGAGACATCGAGCTGTTGTAAAAACCCATTATTATAAATCAACACTAGATTCTCTTAATGATGTGTTTCGAAAGCTGAACCAGGCCAAACTCCGACCAAAGTGGATGGATGAGCCGAGCACGGCGGATCAGTCAGACGGCTCGGAAAGACTACGGAAGCTGAAAGAAGGACGGAAGTTTCTGCGCAATCCACGCTTCCTCCCTCCCAACGCACAGCGGGGCAGCAGCTCCCTTATCCGCCCCCGGGCCAGAGCGCCGGACAGAGAGCCTGGAAGGAAAGGAGGGATGGAGGAGCCGCAGCATGCTGGGTATAAAGGCCCTTTTTCATTATTTCACAGTGAATGCTTATCTTTTTGTCATAGGACAGCACATATGATAGAGCAGGTCATATGTTAAAAAAAAACTCTTGTTCTTTACTCCACAACACAAGTGCTCCACTGGAGTGTAAACATGTTAAACTTAAAGTGACTGCCAATGTGGCACCAACAGGGATTATGCAATTTCTGGTGCATCAGCAAGGCGGTGTGTGCCATCATGTGGTGGCTTTTCATTTTAAGAATTAAGAGTCCCAAATCAGAGGGTGTCCTGTCACAGGTTTCTGCACTAAAATCTCGAGGTAAGCCTCGTTGGTTTTCGTGAAGTAGTTCTTGTTGCAGTTTTACGACTGAATATTTGTGGCTGGTACATTTTCTTCTAGATATCTGACATTGCCACCAGCAAAAAAAAAAAAAAAGTCAATATTGTCTGCATTCCGGTGGATGTAATGGGGCATCTGATCAGTCTCAACGTTATGAGGGAAGAATGTGTCCATACACCAGCTGCATTCAAAACCAGGCCGACTGTGACCAGCTTACCTTAACTTGACTATTATGACCCTGCAAGCAAAAGTGCTCACCTCCGATATAGCTGAACGCCTAAAGCTCCTCTCTAATAAAAGAATAAATTCCTCAAAAGATGCCAGCAATCACTGGGTTCAATATTAGGTTGTGATATCGAGTTAATACATTTGCCGGCTCAAACAGCACCATTGATAGTATCAGTAACTTCTTTACTGGGTTACCGAGCGCGTGGTTACTAATCATAGCACAGGTCCCTCATCGCCATAAGGACAAAACATCGTCCAAAAATATTGTCTGTATTCAGACTCAATCATAGCAAATTTAGCCATCAAAGCCTTTGGAATGAATTTGGACACGCCCCAGCGGCCAAGAGAACCACAGACAGGAGAGGAATGTGGGACAAGACGCATCCTGTGGCGAGAGCCACATACGCCTTGAACAGACCGGCTGTGTCTCATGTGGCCTGCAGACGGAGGCCACAAACGAGTGCGGGACGCATGGTGGATCTGCCCCGGTGTTGTAGCCACGGTCTGTTTTGCAGTGTGAACGTTCATCACGTTATTTGCTCAACGCCTCGATATCCTTCGAATAATACCGACTGCGCGGTCGCACGTTCAGATGATTTTTGTGAACAACTTCTTTTTGAAGCGGAGGCCACAGGGTGTCAGATTTGTGTCTGTGTGTAGTTCCTCCACACGGACGGCAAAAAAAAACTTAGCGTCCTCTCAGCTGAATGAAGAAAAAGTGCAGAAATCAGCGTTCAAGTGTTTGCCTTGTTTTCTCATGGAGGAGACAATGCTGACCCCGTTGGCTTTAGTGGTCGCCCGCTTCACCACTTCCTGTGCTCAGTTGTTTGTATGTTTCTGCTCTGACAGGAACCCAGTTCAAGTCTTTCTAGCGAACCCCCCAGTGGTGATGTTCACCGAATACAGCGGTGGAAACGTCTATGAGGTATCGCTCACGGACTACACTGAAAGCAAAGACGCCAAAAATACCCAGATTGACAATAAACTGTCCTATCTTGCCTCATATTGACTCAACATGTCCTATCTTGACTCAGATGACACTGGAGTTGAAAAACGTAACTTCCTTAAGCCGTCACCTCCGAGTCATCCCGCCTACGACTCCTTACTTCTCTATTAGCCTGGGTGAGCTCCTCCTTTGGCTCAGACGGGCCATCGGCATCACTGTATCACAAAGAAATGCCTGATAGTTGGGATAATTATTATGATTTTGATTGTAATTACGATTTACTCCGAGTGGTACGGCATTTTTTTGACAACATAAATGACCTGCATACAACAGAACTTAATTAGGCAAGTACTTTGACCAGGAGACATGTTGACAAGTTCAATTAAAAAAAAAAAAAAAACTTTAAAAAACAAACCTACAACTGAACGCATTACATAAAATGATCGAGGCGTTTTGATCACTTTATTCTGAACTGTTTTTTATTTATTTATTTAAAATTTTTTTTTTTTTATTTTAGGGAAATTCCCTGGTGAGGGCGGTGATGTTGCCCCTGGGATGAGCTGTAGGTACGCGGTGCGCTTCGCTCCAGACGCCCTGGAGGACTATCAGGATTTCATAATGGTAGAAACCCAGGCTGAGCAGCCGCTTGTGGTGCCCATAAAGGCCCTGCGCCCCCCTCCTGTACTCACCTGTGAGTCTTCACCTACTTTATCTTGCCATCGGTTGGTTAGGGTTGCAATCGCTTCACGGGCTCCCCGTTGAGCTGCCTATGCTGATTTATTGTTCGCGTGTTTGGCGGCTGCAGTGCCTAGATCTCTGGACTGTGGCTACTGTCTGATCGGAGGAGTTAAAATTGTGCACTTCCTGTGCGAAAATATTGGCCGCAATGTCGGGACCTTCTGCATCGTTCCAAAGAGCCAGTGGCCAGCCCCCAGCCTCCAGGTAAAACTCCAACTGACACATGAATCTGGGCGTCAAATGCCGTTCTGTGTCTGTGATTGGCTCTGTGTTTATTTTCTTCACACAGCCTGAGGTGGGAACTCACTTTTCTGAGCAGCCGGCCTTTACAGTTAGCCCACCTGTCTTTACGCTGCAGCCAAGAGAGGCCACTGAAGCGGAGGTGAGACGCCTCCTACAACACTTAACCGAACACTTATGGGTGCTGCGGCTTGTGCTCCGCCGATGCTGACTGTGTGTGTGTGTGTATGTTTGTGTGTGTGTGTGCGCCTGTCTGTCCGTTTGCAGGTGGTTTTCTCTCCCACCGCTGCTGAGAAGAGTTGCGAGGTTTTCATTGTCGTTTGTGACAACCTCGAGGTGAACGACATTTCTATCACAGGTGAATCATTAGCCGTGTTTCCATGAACATATTTTGTGCAAATTTGACGGAGCACCATCAGGAAACGGGCTGATGACAATGGCAATCAGTGCGCTCAATGGGAGACGGGAACACCTTTGTGATTCGGAGGAGCCGTAACTCGCATGGCACTTCATCTTCTGTTCCACTGCAGTGTACAGCGGTACATGATGTAATATGAATAACAATATGATGATGATGAGACTGCAGCGTTCCATGAATTATTATTAAACCGGCATAAAAATGCAGATAAAAAGCAACAAGAGCCAAAAGAGGCAAAAATTGTACAGAGGCTTTGACAACCTATGTCAAATTCTGACGTGTGTGTGCGCGTGCGTGTGTGTGTGTGCGTGTGTGTGTGTGTGCGTGCGCGTGTGTGTGTGTGTTTGTGTGCGTTTCTCAGGTGACGGCCAGCGCATTGCTCTTGAACTTGTGTCAGTTTCCGGGGAGATGGAGCCTCCCGCGGTGGGATACGCACATGACACCTCTGGAGACCACTTTGTGTGTTTCAGCCCATGCAACCCTCAATCACAGCAAGAGAAGAGGCTCGTCATCAGAAATAACGTGTAGGCGTCTGTTGCGCATATCTTCAAATACTGTATTATCATGGCAAAGAAAAAAAAAATCCAAAAAAAAAAACAGGTGCTGCGAGGCGACTTTTTTTTTCCTACAGTGATCCTCAAATATTACCTTTCATGTCTCTCTCTGTCTCTCCGGGGATGAAGCCATTTAGAGTTGCGCTTCCATTGGCGGATCACGAAGCCCAACGAGCGACCTTTGCCCTTAGAGGAAAGTGCAGAACACTCCGATACCCAGCTCCACCCGTCCGAAGATGACGCTTTCCACATCAGCCCCATATCAGGCATTCTGGCGCCCTGCCAGACCCACGAGTTCTTGCTGACCTTCTGTCCTACGGAGGTGCAACATGCAAGATTACAACTATTATAGAATTAATTTTGTGCTGTATCAACGCTCCGTACAAACAAGACATGGACAGGGCTCTCACTCAGCAAATGTTTCTTTGAGATACGACGTACATGTTTCACATCATTCAGAACGCGTGTCTCCTCTTAAGGTGAACGATTACCACAGCGTCTGTCATCTCGTCCTGAGAGACGTCCCCCAGCAGCCACCAGCGCCGCGTGACAACGGGTAACGTTCATCCATCTCCAGTGTGATCACTGTAAATATTAACGTGAAAAAAAGCGACATCGGAAGGTCAACATGCTCTGACATTTTAAGTTTACTAAACAGATGCTTCTTTGGCACCTAACAGTGTGTTGGCATCGTGTCTGTGCTGTAGGCTGGGAGGGGAATTTAGCAGCCCTCGGCCTGGGCATGCTGCCTCCAAGACAGGCGATGTCATCGCCATGGAGATAAAGGTCAAAGGGCCAACAGAACCTTACCAGGTCCGACTGGAGCCATATGCCATTGTAATCCCTGGTGAACTTTTCATTTTCACAACCATCCAGAGGAAGTTCAAGGTTCATTGCCGCCTTCATCATGACATAAGCTTAGTATTACGTCTTTGCTTGCCACAGTCACACTTATCCATCTAATATGTCTTTTCTGTTTTTAGATGTGGAACCACAGCAAAACCAGCATCACTTTTCAGTGGGAAAAGATGAGCAGCAGCTGCCATGTCATGGATGTGGAGCCCTCTACTGGTCAAATAGGTGCATCACACAGTGCCATATTTTTTTTTTAAAAAAGTCTTAAAATAAGGATGAACTGATTTGAAGCAGAATTTCATATTAACAGCATTTCAAATCATCTGGTTTACTGAATGATTCATTGGTGTCTGGGTCCAGAGATGAACGGGTTTTTTGACTTTGACCTGATTGTGACTGGAGGGAAACCAGAGAGGGTTGTAGCCGGTCTGTTTTGCCACATAAAGCATCACTATGAGGTTGTCACCTTGAGCGTGGATGTCTCCTTTAAGGTAAGGAGGAACTGCAACACTGTCATAACATCACTGAAGAACATCCTCACAGAATGCATCACCACTCCACGTTGATAGATATTTGGGAATTCTTGTTTCCCAGGGTCCCACCGTGACCCTCAGCGTGCCCAGCTTGGACTTTGGGCTCATAAAGGTTGGGGAGCAGAGCCGGAACACGCTGCTCGTCACCAACATCACCAACGTGCAGGCCTCTTGGATGCTGGAAGAAGTGCATCTCAGTCAGCAGGACAACCCAAACGCACAGGTGCAGCATGGCGACACGCCTGTGATGGGGCAACATAGATGCTGTGGACAGCAGATTCATCATCTAAATGTTTGCCCTCAGGTATTAGTGGAGCCAAACGGAGGTGTGTTGCCCCCTTTGGCTTCCTGCAGTGTTGATGTCCTCATCACGCCACATTTCTGCCAGCAGTTTGAAACAGAGCTGGAGCTGAAAGTGGAGAACGGAACAGGATGGTAGGAAGTTGATCTTCTTCTCAAGGTTTATCTTTGAGTTCTAGTTTTATGGACTGATGATCGTCTGAGCTATCATGGTCTGTGACGGTGCACATGCGTGTTCTTTGCAGTCACCTGCTGCTGCAAGCTGATGTGCAGGTACCTCAGTTGTGTCTGCTGAACTGTGAGCTGGTCTTCTCTGAACTCTACCTCGGAGTTCCTGCCCAGGCAACTGTCACCCTGTTCAATCAAACCCAGCTGCAGACAAACTTTTCCTGGATGGTGTGTTGAACTCTTTTGTTTTGTACTGCAAACATGTTACCTGCAGATCTTTTCCTCCCATTTTTCTCGTATATATAAAAAAAAAATTAACATGAAATACCACTGTGACGTGTTCCTACTCAGGCTGAGCTCCAGGGTCAGCAGGCGTCTCTGTGCACAGCCAGTTTTTATCCTTCATCGGGTACTCTTGGACCTCATGCCAGAATGGTGATCACAGTCGACTTTGCCACTCACACAGGTGTAAGTAGCGCTGCTCCACAAACCTCACACGCGCTTGGAAGAGCATAAACGTTTGCCACGGTCCATGTAGTATTTCCCGGAGGAAAATGCCCAGATCTGCACAAAAACTGAATGTCCTGCGCCCCTGCTCGATCCCTCCACCAAGCCCTCACCACCAAAACTCCTCCGCCAAATTTATTTACGTTGGCAAAGCCAGCGTGAGAAAAACCCTACGAGGCTGCACCAAGTCTGGTGAAATTCAGTGCGGTTGTTTTTGCATTAGCCTGCAAACAGTGGAGACGTAACCTTGGCGGAGGTGATTGATGCTCTCGTGATTTGTCGCCACGGATGAGCAGGTGCGAATGAACCGGGCGGCGTTCGGGTGTGAGCCTTTGCCCTCTGATATCTGATCTCATCTGCTGTGTCCTTCCTCTAGCTGGACGTGAGTGAGGTGGCTGCTGTCTGTGAGGTGGAAGGCATGAACTCTCCTCTTGTTCTCGGCATTGCAGCTTCCCGAACCAAGTCACTCAGTGTGTCCTATTCGCTGCCCAGCGCCTGGTAGTTAAATTGGCATTAAGCTTGTATCTGAACACCCAGTAGGTCCAGGCGAAGGGTTTATTTGAGTAAGTCGGTTGATACCCAAACTGTCTTTGCTGTTTCTTTCCTTGTAGCTGTCCCTCGGGAATTCAAAGCCCCTCGACGTTGACGCTCGACTTTGGAGACGATGTGATTTTCAAGAGACCTGTGATAAAGCAGTTATTGATAACCAATCAAACTGCTATCCCAGCCCCTTTCGCTATGGAGGCAGAGTATTTCACCTGCCATGCGTCAAAGCCAAGCAGCCAGTCAGAGCAAAGGTACTCAGCTGAGCTCGCTGCCCTGAATAATTGACCAGAGAACGATTTTCACCTTACTGTCGGATTTAACGCAGGTTTGCAACTTTATCGCAGATTTGCATATGTCAAGAAGCCGCTTCACACGGCTCAAGCTAAGAAAGTGGAGGAGAAAGCACACATTGGTAAAATCTTTTTAGCACGGAGCAGTATGACCGCGTGCAAGTGGAATGTTCTGAATCTGCATTTCTTTACTCGCCGGCAGAGTTTGTGAGCAGTCTGCTGGCTCATGGAAAAGGTGCCGCTTTCCTTGTGCGGCCAAACTCAGGAATGCTGGGGGCCTTTGAGACGAAGACGGTGGATGTGACGGCCTACAGCGACATGTGGGGCGAATACAGAGATCACCTCATATGCCGAGTATAAGTCTCTACTTCTGGATTTGAAATGACCGTAGCCGGCCAGAGGAAGATAACAAGCATCGATTTTGACGATTTTCTCGAGATGAGGTCAAAAAAAACCCTCCTGTGTTTTCCTGCTGCAGGTCGGAAACCTTGAACCAACCCTCATTCCCATGCGGATGACGGTGAAAGGCTGTCCGCTCTACTTCCAGATGATAGGTCCACGTCCGGATAACCAGAACCAGGGGCCAATCATGCAGTCTGTTTCTCTTTCTATTCCTCCAATTAAATTCATTTTCAGATCAAATATTTGATTGTGGCACTTTTGAGCAGTGACTGATGTATTTTTTGTTCTCAATTCCGTGCTCATCTTCAGGTTTGGCACTCATGTGTCCGGAGGTGACACCGTGTCTCGCTGTCTTCGCATCAACAATCCTTCCACATTTGGTAAGTACATCCAAGAATTACTGTCAATGACAGGCAGATGGTTCTGGAGTTCGGTGTGACCTTCATTAATTTGGGAAAAAAAAAACTGTGTGCAAAATGCACTGTTGTCTAGTCTGACTAGAGGTATCCAGAGGAGCAAGTTACATTTGATCTGGATCATCATCCTCGCCCAAATGATGGAACCTGATCCAAATCCTGGATTCTCCTGGTTGGAGAACAAAAACCCCAACATTTGAATGCGCAAAATTCCTCTACCTGCGAGGTGGCTTTTGCCTGTGCGTGCTATTTTAGGATAACTTGAAACAGTTAAAGAAAAAGAAGCACTTTCGGTGAATAACTTGGAAACTGCAGGAGAGCGCATCCAAGTCCATGGAGCAAGTTTTTGGGAGTGAAGAGATGTGCATATCTTACAAATTTAGGGTTGGCAGCATCTTTTAGACGTATTGTCATTGTGAGAAGTTGTCGGCAGTTCTGCAAGTGATTCTAGTTTTCTATTGTGTCTGCTGTGACCTCCAGTACGATTGAAGCTACAGAAAACATGAAACGGTCAAAATATTAAGCGTTTGAAGAACATTTATTCCCCCATTTAAACTTTTTTAGCAACTTTTAACATTTTGTTACAGCAATGTTAAACTTTTTTGTAAAAGTGCTATTGAAATGATTATTGTGCTTCACTGATGCAGCTCATGTCAACCTTTTGTACTTTGCTGTCTTTTTCCTTGTTAGTCCATCCCCATGGCAGCCATTCCTTGATAAACTGTATCATATCATAGACTAAATGATGTCAGACTGTCCCGATATCAAAACAAACTAGTTCTCTGCTTTTTTTTTTAACTTTAGAAATATTCAGCTCTCTTAAGCTCTAGCACAAGAGGTATTTATGCTTGATTTAAGCATTTTTTCTGCCTTGTATTCTTCAGCAATTTTCAGCGTTTCATCAATCAACAGGCATTTTCTGGAGGAAATGTTATATATACCAGTTGTATGTATGACATCATTAGATTGTTTATACCATGTGTTAACAGCATTTCACTGCTGGAGCTGCCGCAGGTGGAATTAGTTTGAAGTACCTTAAATATACTGTCCAGTGTAGAACTATCACTTTGAGTACATGCTGCCTTTTGTAAGTCAGGGGCCAAAAAAACTGCAAGCACTGTGTTAATATTTGTGTTTTCAAAGCTTGTCATATTTCCTAATGTGTAAAAAGTTAATCTCAAAAGTGACTTAGACCACCACATAAATGTGGTTGAATGGAACGTGCACCACTGATTTTCCTTTTCAAATGTGCTATTTCTAGTTTCCCTACTTCAGGTTAATGAAGTAATCTCATTTAAACCTTTTTTTCCCCCCACTAGACATTCGGTTGGACTGGGAAATCTATAACATTGATCCCAACGACCGTAAACTGGTGGATGTTTTGGTGTTATATGGGGACGCCTTCCCAGTCAAGGATGCCGATGGCAACGAGCTGCGGATTGAAGGGATAAAAATTTCTCATAGGAATAATCAGACAGGTGGGAAGAGGAGCAACAGCCCGAGCAGCTCTGTGGGAGCAAACGCCTCTCTCCAAAGCATGACGGTTCGTACATTAATACCACAACATGGACAGACTAAGTTTAATCGGCTAAAATAATCTCACCATGATGTGGCCACAAGGACATGTCCATGGCTGCTATGCGATGCCAGTAAGTGGACCCGCATGACATGCGGTTATCTGCTAACTTAGCTTGTTTCCATCAATTTCAGGATGTGGAATGGAAGGAAAGTTTAACTGAAAGTGAAGAAGACAAAACCGGCCTTAGTCCTTGTCATGCGAGGAAAAAACTACTCTCTGTCCTTATTCGACCTCACATTGGAAACCGGTCTGATTTCCCCTTCTGCCTCACGCCTCAGCAAATAGTATGTGGATGAGATTTAGCAGTATTTGTGCTTTACCACACAATTTTTGCCATCGGAATAATGATGTGTATATGTCAAGGTGATTCCAGCAAGAGGCAGCAATACCATCCAAGTAACTTTCACCCCAGTGACTCTGTCTGGATCAGCTAGTGAGTCCAGATGTGTGGGCTTGGTTCTGGGCTTCATTAATCTTGACTCAGAGGTAAGACTGAGCGTATGTGCGGCGTATGCAGAGTATTGTCTCCATCATTTCTTACATTTGGATGCCGCATATGTTCCAGATGGTGGCCTGTGTGCCAGGGAAAGTTTCAAGGGTTCAAGGTTTGGATCTGGACCCGATCAAAATGGATCTCCAGGCATTTGTTAAGCGCGCAATGTAAGCAGTTGCAATTGTTCCATTCATTCCCAGAAAACCCCCTATAAAGCCAAATCAATTTATGCTTCCTGAGTTAAAAATGAGCTGAGGTCAGGCGCAAGCAGCTTAAAGATGGTCTGATTAAGTTGCATATCTTGCTCCTGGCACCGTGTTGCCGCAGGCTGTTAGTGCAGATGGAGGAAGACGATGGGGTGCTGGAGTTTCATGCCTCGGCCAGTGATTTACTGATGAAAGAAACCCAGGAGGAGGAGGAGGAGGTCAGGTCAAGAAATTAACATTAATCAATAGCGCCACGACATACCGAAGTGCACGTGAGGCGCAGAATTTCTGTTCGCTCATGACCCAGCGATTGTTTTTTTTCTGCAGCTGATAGCGCGGGAATTTGAGGTTACAGAGGCACTTAAGCTAAAAAACACCTCCGAGATGCCCGTGCAGTTCACGCTGTGGACTCAGCCTCCATTTTCATTGCACAAGCTGCAGCCTCATGCCCGCATCAAAAGAGTCATCAATCCATCTACTGGTGAAAGTCAGTATCTGGTTCTGGAACCCCAACAAGGCTTACAGGTGCGATGAGTCATTTCCTTATTCCTCATACCCTGAAAAAGATTTGACACGTTAGTAGAAAGGTTTTTGATCATCTAGTTATTTTTAGTACTAACATTTTTGTCGGTAACTCTTATTCCTGCCTCTTAAATCCAGGTGAAGGTGGACTTCCGCTGCTCCCTGTCTCTCCTGGACCATGCAGACCAGGCAGACCAGAGAGCCCATCCGGGGGTGAGGCTGATCCACCTTGCGGCTGGACGAATGGTGTTAAAGTTCCAGCAAAACCTCCTGATTCAGTTCAGCAACAGCAGCCAGCAGGTCAGCGGCTCCACTGTCTCCGCTGCGGTGACGAGTGCTTCTGCGGAGAAAATCGAGAAACACTGCGTAATCACTTGCAGTGAAATGCACTGCATAGCAATACATCAGCAAGTTAATTTCACCCCGTGGGCTTTGTTCAGATAGTACCTCTCTGTGCACAACTGAAACTTCCGACGCTGAGCGTGTCCAGCGACAGCATCGACTTTGGGGTCTGCTACGTGAGGCAGACGCAGACCAGAGAAGTCGACCTCTGCAGCCTCGGAGACCACACTTACTGGAGATCCAAAATAGGTAAACTATGAGCCATCTCCGAATTCCTTCGCCTCAGTGCTCTCTGTCTTTGTCCGTTTGTGTCTTTAATCGTGTCGCTGTAAATCGACGGCATGCGTCAATTCATATCTATCTTGCTCCTTGGAAAGAAGAGGGGGACTCCCACGTATTCAGGGTGATGCCAAACTCTGGCTTCCTCAAGGCCAAGACGCCTCATGCCAGCAGCAGCAACCAGCGTCTACAGATCAGCTTCACTGCCAGGTAACGTTTGTTTTGACATGAATAGTTTTAGCAGCCGGGGGCAAGGCTCTACACTGGGGTGCAGCCTAGCAACCCGCCTCATCCCCGCGGATCCGCCCCTGAACACTGCGACTATACAAGTGTTGGAGTGATACGCATTTATATTATATATTTTTTAGGTGGGGTGGGAATGGCTTGACATTTCTTCATCGCATGTGTTTTAGTGCAGACAAAGAGTTCACGGCCACGCTGGTGATCCAGTCTCCTGTGGTGAAGACTCCCGTCAGTCTGCGGCTGCGAGGGACAGGTGCCTTCGATGAGGCGTTCAAGATCAGCAATCAGATGTAGCCAAAACTTCCCTCCATCCGTGTCCGTCCTGGTATCCTTAACCTTACTCATTTATACGTCAAATCAGTTCAATAAAGGCTTTCTCTTTGCATTTCTTGGTGTAAGTGTAATTGAATATACAGAACAACTTGTCAGGCGACATTTTAACATGCAGCCAAATTTGCGGTTTTCGATCAATCAAGATGTAATATTAAGTAAGTCAATCGTCGCGTGTTGACACAAATAGATGAAGTTAATATAGCTTGATACACCGCATACACCTCACCCGGTTTCTGCATGTACGGAGGTTTACAACAGCATTGACTTGGTGACATGGGAAAATGATCAAACCTGAGCAGTACTGCAGGCTTACGAGTTGATAATTTGCCGGCAAATCACTAAAATGGCTTGTGTTTAGTGATGACTGAGTGGTACTCGAAAACACACTAAAATGGCTGTAACAAGCCTTGATTCCTCGTCTCCTCCTGCAGTGCAGGATGTTCAAAAACAGCAGCAGCTCCCATTCCAATCTCAGTGCACACAGAGCGATGCGCCCTGCAGACAATATTCATGAAACCCCAAGAGATGGATTCAAGGAAAGCACGTTTGATCAGTGATGCTGAATGAAATTTGCAAGTCGGGTTATATCAAATACATGTTCTAATGAATGAACAGTTACAGAAAAAAAAAGGCTCTGTGTTTGAGTTTAGTGGCAAGAATTATCATCTGTCCAGTGGAATGAGAGGATGACCCTGAACTACAGCTCCTCCATGGGGGGATTTACCTTCTTTTCCATTAGGATTTCCAGCCTTGTCTACAGTCTACAGCCATGTTTAGAACCAGCGAAGGAAAAACAAATCCATCATTGACCGTAGTTCTTTCAGAGGGCACAATTTTTCTCGAAAGCCCTTCCAGCGAAGCACAGAGATAAGCACAAGTAGGCAAACGTGCTTCTCACCAGCTGGTTCCAGTGCTGCAAGGAAAGCAAAGGCTGGATCAATACGCGTTGCATGAAAGGGAATTTCCAGCACTGTGCTCGCCCTCTGGGCTCGAACAAGACCTGCAAAACAATCGCCTCAATTGCATATCTGCGACTGATCAACGCAGGTGCTGGCCCTTCACTCACTCTGCTGGATTTCCTGAACAGCTCTGTGACTCAGTGGCCTGTTCCAGCGTTGCAAATAAAAACACACCTGCCGCTTGTTTTTACTTGGTCATTTCAGCGCCACTGCTCATGAACATGTGTCACTCAAAAAATGGACGAAATAAAAACTCTCTTTAAAGAGCGAACGAGTTAAAGTCATTTAAGGGAATTCAGACTTATAATTAGCATAATTACATTCACTGTAAATATGCAGATTTATGCAGGGACGTGCTCAGAGTTTTTATATGTTTCTGTCTGTGATGGTTCCCGCCGTTGTAAGTATGAAGTCATGAAAATGAGCAGACAGATGCTGTGATGAATTAATGTCTCCTAAACTATGCACCATGGAGGCGGAGTTTGCTCTTGATAGCATTTACACAAAAGAGATGTTTAATTACTGTTCAAAAAAATTGACAGCGAAAGCATCCTGCTTTCCTCTGGATACAATGAAAACACTCTGAAACTGTGAGGCGACATTGCAAAAAAAAAAAAAAACCCACGAGAACTGACACACACACGCACACGCACACACACACACATGCAGTACACAGCCTGTTATTGTTCATAACAGCTGCCTGTGGTGTTCATCTCCTGCATGGTTCAGCAGTACAGACATCCACCAGAACTGCAAATCCACTGAGAGATGCAAATATAAAATTGATATTCATTGCACTCAAGCAGTCTTACGCAGAGCAAGGGCATGTCTGATCACAATAAAACAGTGCTGTGTGGTACTAATGTGAAGAGAGCGATGTCGGGGGTCAAGGTCAGTGGAGCATTTGTTGCTATTATGACACTGGAAAGATGAGACCAGGCTGCTCACTGCTGTAGTCAGGCCATTTATCAATAAGCTTAAAAAATACAGATAGTTTATTGTCAAAGTGTATACAAACGATTCATGCGGGTATTTCCTCAGTTACGATACAACTTCCACCAGATCATGTTAACTGGTCCAAAGCTGGTGTTGATTTCCTCATGGAGCAAAACATGCAGGAGGAAACGTGTCCTCAGCTGCAACCAAGTGTTACGCGCTTAGAATGGTTCAAATGGTGAGTTTTACTCAATAAAACACACCAAATAACAAAATAAAGCAAATGTTTATGTGCTAAAAATACTTGATTAGGATGCGCTGATACGCAGATCACATGTTTGTCTGTTGTGATAATTAAGGATGGATGAGGATGGACAAACACGTGTGAGTTAAGGGCTCCACCTCCATGTGCATGTAGTTCCCAGTGGAGCAGAATATCACGCTGGGGCCCCGCATGGGTCCCCGGTCCCAGTGTTCACTGGTGATCAGTTTCGGGTCATTTGATTAAAGATGACACCTGCAGTTTTACCTAATCTTGCATACCTGTCTCGCACAATAACAACTTAACTTTTGATAAGCCAGTTGTGCATTCATATACATATTCTTAAATAAAAATTTAATCCGCTTATAACTAAACTAAGATTGCGTTAGGAGCATTAGGTGGAGGCATGCAGCGCACCCAGTAGTGTGCAAAAGCTCTCCTCGCTTTTTCAGCACTAAATTGAACTGAATCACATTTTCTGACTTGGTAGAATGGGAAAAGCACCGACATTCCTAATAACATTAACACTGACTCAGTTCCATTCATTGTCCTAATACGCCATGACCGGTGTAACAGTGAGTCAGCACGCTGCTCAGCTGACACCCTGAAACTGAAGCGGCTACAGAGGATCATGCAAACATTAAGTCACTCTTCTGCATTTGACATGTTAAAATGTCTTCAGTAAAAAAAACAAAAACAACAACAAAAAACGGCCTATGTCTTGACCAGCGTGGCATACTCTTGCAAACTCTCTTGTTGTTTTCCCATCTTTGCCCTCGGGCTGGAATAGACCGGACCCCATGGGTCAAGGCCCGGCCACCAGGCGCTCGCTGACAGGTCCCTTCCCCGGCCCTGGCTCCTGGGTGAGGCCCGTAACCGCAAGGACCAGCGCGCACTGGGCCCTTTGCTGTTTATTCTTTCAATGTGGGTCTCCCATATGATTTGAAAAACAAGAACATAATATAATATAATATAATATAATATAATATAATATAATATAATATAATATAATATAATATAATATAATATAATATAATATAATATAATATAATTAGTTTACAGTCGTGTACTTGCTCCATGTATCCACGAGGGGGCGCGCCGCGCTGCAGTTGGCCGCCGCTGCCTTGGAAACGCACCACCGGAGAGCGTCACCACTTCCTGAAAACGTCGTCGCCGCTGACATCAGAGGCGCAGCTCCGGGGAGAAGTCAGCGCCTCGCTCTAGCGCGCGCGAGCGAGCGCGTGTGTGTGCGTGTGTGCGTGTGTGTTGCGCGCGAGAGAGAGTGTGTGCGTGAGCGTGCAGGCGAGCGAAGCGGAGGGTGAGAGAGAAGAAAAAAAGAGAAAAAAAACTTTCCTCAGAAGCAGCAGCCGTCGCAGTTAGTTCCTCTTCTCCGTGGACGCGGCCGTCGGCTCCGGATGATGCGCCCGGTGGAGGAGAAGCTCCCCGCCTGAACCGAGTCTCCGTCGGTCATTTCTGCTCAGTGCTCAGCGCAGAGCGCAGTTTCCTGGATATCAGCCCCGCTGGTTTTTTTTTTTGGGAAGATTTGCTCTGCATCAGTTGGGATTTTTTTTTTTCTTCTCTTTTTTCTTTTCTCCTCCTTCTTCTCCGTCTTCTCCTCCGCGGCCGCGCGTCCGCGGTAACTTGCACTCCTCAATCAGCTGATCTTCCTCAAAAATCCTGCGGCCGAAACTCGGAACATGGAGACGCAAAGATAACGAGGTGAGAACCCGACCCGAACTCTACGTTTGCTCGGCGTCAGTTGCCAGAGATCGCTGCTTGTGTCCAGTTATTTCCTGTTTATGGCAAAAATACAAAGCCGGGACATTAGAATGGATTTGCAGCCATGTCGGTTTAGTCTTTTGGAGATAAAATTGTCTCTTTTTTTTAAGTCAGTGTAGAATGTGTACTACTGGCAGCACTGGAGGGCTAATGGGCTTCTTGCAAGTGTAAACAGTGAACTTGGGGCATCCTCATGTTGTATCAGTGCTCCTGTTCTAATTAACAGGCTCATAATTAACCCCCCCCCCCTTTTTTTTTTGTTAGGACAAGATACCTTTGGCTAGAATCAGTGTTTGCGTTCAGTTTTTAATTAATGCTGTGCAGGGTTGTCATGGTGGGTGAGATTTCTTATCATCAGTGAAGCGTGGCCGTGTGACTGGAGCTGTGAGGGGAGAGATTTTTTTTTTTTTTTTTTTTTAAATTTTGAAAGTGGTTGTCATCCTTTGCTTGGAGCCTCATCCACAGTCTGTCCTCTCTCTTCTTCTGCTGTCAGAATTCCAGACTTTTAGATTCTTGGCTCCTTCAAAGTCCCTCAAATCAGTGCGGTCTTGGTTTTCTTGTACTTGGAGCCTGATCTCCAGCTACGTCCTTGTCGAGCGCTTCTGATGCCACTGCGTGGCCATGTTAGCATAAAAAAAAGAGGTATGGACGCGCGTCCTGAGCTGGACGCACATTCCTGAGCTGGCGGACCTCTGAGACCGTCTGCCAAATTAGATTTTAATGAGGCTGTCGTGTTCATCAAATCAAGTCCATATGAACTGCACTCACAGGACGGCGCCCGGGCGGCAAACTGATGGATGAGTTTCTCAGCGCGCTGACGCGCCCCGGAGGCTGCGGTTTCGCCTCGGAGCGAGAGTGAAACCTCCCACAGATCCGCTTGGTCGAAGTGCCCCAAGCCAAACAGTCCGATGGACTTGATAACGGGACTCCGTCTCTCAGCCAGTGGCAGCCAGAGGCGGGGGGGGCCGCCCGCGTTCCGATGGGACAAGCCAGGAGACGCGTCCGGAGCCTCGACTTGCCCCTTGTTTTCCGCGGGTCAAGCTAGTCCAGGGCGATGCTGTCGGTAGCCGACGGAAGTGGATTTTTTTTCCGGGGCATCTTGTCTCACCCCGGCGGCTGAAAGTTTTGCTGAGGGTTGATCTCACTGTCATCGCCCCCCCCGCCCCACCCCCTCCCACCATCGCAAATCAATGTTGGTTTAATTGCAAAAATGCCATTATCTCAGTCCGAGGCCGCGCAATCTCCTGAGCCTCATGCTCGGCGAGGAGTGTTGAACTGGCGCTATCGTCACAGGCCAGATGCCCACGGACCACAGGGGGTGGAGAGCCGGGTGAAAGGTTACCGTGACTCATAGGCAGATCCCCCTCTCACGGCGGCTATTTCAGACGCTGCATGGTTACGCTATGGCAACTGAACGCCGTCGTTGCGACGCAATCAAGAGTGTCCCGCCCCGCAAACAAGCCTGACAACTATCAGACGCTGACTGAAAGAAGTCCACGCCGAAAAAGAGCGTGCGGCCGCATGCGCGTCCTCTCTCAGTGTTGTACACGTTTCCCGTCGGTCTGTCCACAGCAGCCCATGACCGCGGAGACAACAGCGGGAGAGAGCACAGGTCACCACCAGGGCTCGTGCCGATAAATAACTGAACACATAACGACCCCGGTTCAGTTATTTGAAACTTTACCTTCCGAGGCAAGGCATAGCCGCCAATACTGTGTATTCCAAAATGAGTTTGGAAGATTCTGATTTGGTTCAGTCATCATTGCCACATCTATAGCCTGCAGATCTTTGGGACTGAACGACAGTTTATCCAGTTTTGACAGAGGGATATGAAAGTGCAGCAGGAGATTCAGGCCCTGTCCTCAAATGGCCCAGAAGAGACCAAACTGGGGAAATCGTTGCAGAATCTGTGCATCGACCTGAGGACAGAGGCTTTGCAGTCACTCCCAAACTGTGTGACCTCACACGCGCGGACGAGGGCACGACGCTGCACAAACACAGGTGTGTTTCGGCTGCAAGCGGCACACCCAGCAGGAGGTAAAGCAGCTGCTGCTGACCGTGTCGCTCGCTGCTGAATTAAAGGTGGAAAACGAGGAGCCCGGTCTTATATATTGTGTGGAGTCGTGGATTTAAAGTACCCTTAAGGAGAAAAAATGTCAAATTTCTCTGATCCTGGTTCCTTATATTGGAGTTTTTTTCTAGTTTGGAATAGCAGGGTTGTGGTCGATGACATTTGAGGGAATCTTCTTGGGCTTATGGAGACGCTGATCAACATTTCCCAGCCTATTCTGATACTCTGTAGACCAAACAACTGCTTGGCCGCTCTAGTGTCATTCCACCTAGCCCCTCTAGTTGCTATGCAATATATATTTTTTGGCCA
The DNA here is from genome assembly GCA_901007715.1 of Dactylopterus volitans. NCBI lineage: Eukaryota > Metazoa > Chordata > Actinopteri > Syngnathiformes > Dactylopteridae > Dactylopterus > Dactylopterus volitans. The sequence goes on from CAAKHG010020578.1 coordinate 51,490, forward strand.
TGATGCAAATTTGTTTTTATTACTTGTATGCAGTTTTGCAACACAGTAATCCAGTAGAGAAATAATGTTTCATTTAAGTGTATCATAAGTGGCTCTTGCCAGGTGCCGAGCTAATGTGTACGGTCATGATATCACAACAGTTTTCCCAATACCTCCATGAAATTATTTTTAGCGAGATTATTTGTGACCACAGGTGACAGCCCATGACTACCTCAAGACTGAATTAGTCACCTTATGCTCGCCAGAGCAGCTGTGTAGGCAGCAGTTAGTTAGCGTTGTGTTAGCAGACGTTACTTCTGACATAAAAATAGACTTGATTTCTGTCACCGGTAGATATTTAACGGTCAAGATAACAGCCCTCATGATCGCTCGCTGCTTCACAACATCATCAAACTGCATTTTAACGCATGCTGTTACTGACCCGGCGTTCAGGGCTCGCAAATGCTAAGTATCCGCTTGTCCGTTTGCACTTTCAGCATGTTATTGCTTCGCCGTCTTGAGGCATCATGTTGCTGCTTAGGGCAGGAGGGGAAAAGCGTGATCGATTTTTGTTTTTTTCAATTAGAAAAAGCGAAGGAGACTGAAGTCTGAGTCGCCTTTCCTTATCAGTAAGAGTTCAGCGAGGTCTAGCAGCCCCCCACTCCACCCCCCCACCCCCCCCCGCCACAAACCTAGAGGAAGTTGTCCTGATTGAGCTTTGTCTGCACGGCGTGTTTGACCGTAAGGACAATGCCATCAGCTGAGGCCGAGCCTGCGCGGACGGCCAGATAGACAACATACTGGCTGAACCCGTGCCATAACAGCGAGGACGAGGTTTGCGTGCTAAGTTACATAAAACACAACAACTGCGCAGACATCCTTGTTTTTGTTATGTGTGTTGGCTCTCAGGGCTATATGATGAAAAGTCGGGCCACGTTTGTAGTCTGTTGGGAGGGCGGAGGGTGGGGAGGGGGGGGGGGGTTGTTGGTTCAGGGAGGGGGCTCGTGCTGTTAAATCATGAAAGTGCTTTTGGAGTTTATACCGTGACACTTACTCAACCTCTTGAGTGTCAAAAGTCCAGAAATGAGAGAGTCTTCACGGGTAAACGGCTTGTCGGCGACATGGAAACACTTTCTTTGGCCTGTTTGACGCCCTGTCTCGTGAGGTCTATGAGCTGTGTCCGCGTGGCTGCATTTGGATGGAGAAACACAATGAATGGATGTGCTTGTCATAGCACGCCGCCGCATAGACAGCTTACTTTACAGATTGCGCTTAGGTTCCTCCCGGGGTGAGAATATGGCTCTCCTGATCCGGGCGGTGGATGTATTGCAGACGGCAGGAGAAAGGCTCCTTCGTTTGGCTATTTTTAGCTGGTGTTGTGCAGCTGATCATAACGGCAGACAGATCTACTTATCTCAGAGCTAATAGAGCCATCACTTTCAGCGAGGACCGTCCTCCTCCACTGGAGTCTGATTACCACTGGAGTTATCATTGTACTTCCAGCCCAACTCCCCGTATGCCCCTTTAGGCCCTCATTATACCAATCAGTGTCTCCCATTACTGCTATTGTCCCCTTAGGATTTAATTGGTTAAAAGCTGAGGATGGGAAGCTAGTACTGATGACTGTTTCTTAAAAAAAAAAAAAAAAAAAAGAAAGAAATCATTTATTCAAAAAAATACCAAGGATTTGCTGACTCCATATGAATGAGAATACTGCTGGATAGTGTTTTGATATTTTCAGATCAAACGTTATCTAAATCTCTGTAGAGAGTCAGATTGTCCAAATATTTGACCAGTGCCGGAAAAAAGGGGTCAAATAAGAAATTAGTAGTTTAAGGGATTTCTTTAAACCAACAACACCAGAAATGTACTTGTTCACGTTTCGAGATTTCAAGATTAGGCTCTGTAGTTTTTGCCTAATCCTGCTCACAGAGGGGGGCGTGGAGGTCCTGGATGGAGGTGCAGACTGTATACTTGGGTTTTGGGCTATTTGTCATATCAAACAGTTTGATTCTACTTAAACTATAAAAAAAACAGCACTTTTGATATTTTCTGACATTTTATGGACAAACCAACCGACAGATAAATCAATATGCAGGGAAATTGTTAGTGGCAGCTCTACAGTCAGTCACGCACTTTGATTGATACCAAAGAAGTTTGAGGTTTGATAGCCAGCCATGGTGAGTAATGGAAAAAATAATGAATAATTTTTTTTGAGAGTCACCAGCGTTCCACATATTGAAGAGATTACACTCCCTTGAGAAATTGGCTTTCTAGTGCCGCTCTTTTAATTAAGCATGCATTTATAGTACAAACAAAAGCTTTGTGTGAAATCAAAAGTCATGTATTTGAAAGGATTTATTGATTCAGCGCCAGTTGACAGGAAGAATCCCCTCGTCGCGTCGCCGAAAGATGCTGTTAAGCCTTCTGTCCTCTTGAAGAGCTCGTCTCGGCGACAGCTCCCGTGAAACAAAGCAAAGGGAGCCAGAGTTTATGATGGATGAGCGCTAAAGCCCCACATGGAGTGACATTCTCCTGCCCACACACACACACACACACACACACACGCGCGCGCTTACCTCCACCCAGAAGTTGTCAAGTGCCTCCCGGCAACGAGAAGCCACAGCAGGCCCCCGTGTGCAAGAGAACATACAGTATTGTCTTGCTTCCCAGAATCAGCGCAACACCCCTGACTCATGTGGGGTGGCCACAGCAGAGCCTTGGCAAGCGTTCAGCAGGCAGGACACCCCCGCCGCTGACCTTTTTAAAAACAGCCAGTCACCTAAATATCCACAGCTCACTAATCACTATTCACTTCCTGTCCGTGCTGCAGTCCTCTGCCGGCTATTGTGACCGTCTCCCCGTTCTCCTTCATGATGTCAGACCTGGGTTGCATTAATAATGATCTCACCAGCAGTGTGGGCTTGTGTTGATAACTTTATTTTGGATACAGCGCTTGACAGCCAATCAGAGCTGACGTGCCTGATGTGGAGCGGGGGACGTCTCGGGACGTCAAGCGCCGGGCGGCCGGTTGTGGCGGGACCATGTCCACGCATAAGGCCGTTTACTTCAAATGAACTGCGCTTGGCTTGCTGCTATTCCTTGAAGCTGTGCTGTTGTGTTTTAGAAATGGCTGCAGGGATCCTGCAGTTTCCAGCCGACGTGACACTTGGCTGAGTCATATCGTTTGTTACAGTGATGGTCATGTAGAGCCAGGAAAAATGGTCGGTATACGGGATTAAAAAAAACAACCCTTAAACTCAGAGTGGCTGCTATTTAAACATAACACGACACTGGTGTGTGCGTGTCGCTCGTCATTCAGAACAGGCAGATTAGACGCGCGGTGGGATCAGCCAGCGGCTTCATTTGAAGATCAACACCCTTGATGCACGGGCGCTCTGATCCTTCGCATGTCTTCGCATGTCATTGCTGCGCTCTGACCTCGGCGCGCGTCCTCATCGACCAAACTCTCAGTTACCTTTTCCTCGATTCTCCTTGCAGATCGTCTGTTTTGACACCTGATTATGCACAAAAAAAGAGAGCGAGCCCCACAAGCATTTTGCAGAGCGTGATGTCAGGCATGAGGTCATGCTGCTCAGGCCACCAGGCAGCTGGAGAGAAGACCATCCACTTCCCTCGCCTAAAGTGGGAGTTTCCCTCTGAGACCTTCAGTCAACATAGCACATATTATTTGGTTAGAGAGTGATGTAACATAGTTGAAAGACATCGGTGTGTGTGTGTGTGCGTGTGTGTGTGCTCATGCAAAAACGTGCTTGCTTGCATAGCTTTGGCTCCGGCTCCATTTCAATTTTTGCAGTGGAAATACAATTACCCACAACCCTGGACTGCGATCCCGCCCGCTGCTGCCCCCCCTTTTTTTTAAAAAGATTTAAATTCATCCCTGCAAACGCAGAGGCCCCCGCTCTTTAAACATGGGCTCCACCACTGATGGTGTCCGTGTTTGACAGTAACGCGCGCCACAGAGTCAAAACACCGCCGGAGCCGCGGGTTCGCCTCGCTGTTTTCCACCACGCTGATTAGGCCGTCATTTCTTGGAGCGCACGTGTCCGGCAGAGCGGGGCAACAGCGAGTGGCGATTAGCATTTGATCTTCAACAAGCGGGGCTGTCACACTGCCCGCTTGCCAAGGGAGAGTGTGGAGAATTGGGCGGGCGATCAGTGGGCACCACTAGCCCGGCATCACGCTGGGCGAAAGGGGCGAAGCAGATGGGCCATCTGGTGGTTTTGCTGGCACGGGACAGGGGCTGCTCTGTTCCTTTCTGTGTGTGTTGTGTGTGTGTGTGTGTGTGTGTGTGTGTGAGCAGCGTCAACAGACCGGG
>CAAKHG010020581.1:0-10765 GCA_901007715.1 Dactylopterus volitans
CCAGCATTGGTCAGGGGGGTAGACACCCTCTCTACATTTAAGAGTAGGTTTAAAACTTTCCTTTTTGACAGAGCTTATAGTTAGGGCTGGCTCAGGCTCGCCTTGGACCAGCCCCTAGTTATGCTGCTATAGGTCTAGGCCGCCAGGGGGCCACGATGCACTGGGTTCCTTTCTTCCTCTCTCTCTCCTTTGCCTTTCCCACCCTCTTCCTCATCCATTCCTGCATGTGACTAACTTAACCTCTTCCCTGGAGTTGTTTTCTTGTTTTGCAGAGATGGAGACTTTTATGGCCATCACGGACCTCCACCACCGTTATCATTATTATATTACTGCTGATGATGTTACTGTCCATTTCCCTTCCTCATCCTACAACCCTCCCTTCTCTCTCTCTTTCTCTCTTTCTCTCTCTCCCTCTCTCTTTCTCTCTCTCTCTCTCTCTCTCCCTCTCTCTCTCTCTCTCCATCTGTCTTACGCTGCCTCTCCCTCACTCCATCCTAATGCTTCTCCCCCCCTCTCTCTCTCTGTCTCTCTCTCTCTCTCTCTCTCTCTGTCTCTGTCTCTGTCAGCCCAACCGGTCAAAGCAGATGGCCAACCACCTCGAGCCAGGCTCTGTTCAAGGTTTCTGCCTGTTAAAGGGGAGTTTTTCCCTTGCAGCCTTTGCCAAGTGCTTGCTCCTGGGGGATTTGTTGGGTTTCTGTAAATTAAAGAGTACGGTCTCAACCTGCTCTTCTTGTAAAGTGCCATGAGATAACTTCTGTTGTGATTTTGCGCTATATAAATAAAATTGATTTGATTTGATTTCGTAATCTGTCCTTTAGTGCCATTGCTTTTGTGCCATTGCTTAATCTCCAAATACTCACTTTTCAGTTTGCTAATTAAATTAACGGGATACATTGTACAACATTGTATTCCCCTTTTATGCAGTGTTACCATAATACTGTTGTGACAAAACTAAAGTTATGACTTTGATACAATACCTGTTTTTATATCTCAGAATCAATACTCAAGCAATACCATGGGAAAAACTTTAATAATATGGAAAATGAATAGAATTGTAGATGTCAGAAGATTGAACTTGTCAACCTGTCCCTGCCTTGCTTGTTTAACACTGACAAAATCACATTAATCATGTTATGAGAATAGTATACAGAGAGGCACTCAAATGCAGACTTCTGCAAAGGAGGTTTAGCCTATTGAGTCATTTGTGTTAGGGTTACTTCAGTGTAATGAAATGTGATCAATCTTAGTTTGAGTTTCATCAGTATAAATAGCCAGACTTCATTCATTCACTGTCTTCCGCTTATTCCGGGTCGCGGTCGTGCTGGAGCCGATCCCAGCTGGCAATGGGCGAACGGCAATGAGTTGAACCTGCGACCTTCTTGCTATGAGGCAACCGTGCTAACCACCTAGCCAGACTTGCAGTTAATGTAATTCATATTTATTATTGTCATTCTATGGTTCTCTTTGTCTCTTCATACATGTTGGTATGCTTTCCTCTGAAATTTAGAATTATTATAAATATTTCGTCAAGAAAATAATATTAAAGCTTTCATATGTTTTGATTTCTTTGAGTTACCTTTTTTTTTAACAACATATTATTCATTAAACAGAGTTTAAAAGTATGAAATGAATCCCTTTGCCAGAAGTCTATTGCCTAATGAACCCTTAGAAGTAGTTTCCGGTCTACACCTGGCTTTGTTCGTTCTGGTGGAAAAATGGAGCATGAGCAACAAACTAGCACTGCAACTTACTGGATCAATAATAAATATGATGTTGAGTACATCAAAGTTTCAAAAAATGGTGGGTGGCTATAATGAACACTGTTGTGTGCCACTTTGTACCGGTTCAACCTGTTATAATGGCGAACTTGGCTTCCAAAGCTTACCGAAAAACCCTGAACTTCGCGCGCAGTGGCTGCACAAGATACACAGGATGGGATTTTCAGTAACTCAACACATGAAGGTATGCAGGAAAAATATTCATAATTCTTTAGATCCTTGAAGTCATGTCTGATGGTAAGATGCTTTGCTAAGTCGGATGTGTTGGCTTTGTTGGTATGCATTGGTTTGTAACATGTTTGTGGTGTCTGTGTCTTTGCCCTGACTGTCCGCTGGGTATGTGAAATAATGCCCGAGTCTGCTTGTTGACAAGCAGTGGGCAGTCAGCAGGAGCACCTGCTTTTACAGGATTCTACAAAAGGAAATTTTGGACAGTCCCTAAGATTTGAGTACTTACAAATGAATAATCTACAGCAATTTTGGAAAGAGATTAATAAATTGGGCTGCAAGAGAATACAGACAATACCTATGGAGGTTGTAATAAGTGATGATTTTGTTGAAACTAGGAAAGAGCTGGTGGTTAAAAATTGGGAGCAGGATTTTGCTGATTTATTTTCTGGAAATCGTTTTTTCTCCAATTTTGATGATAATTTCTTGAAGGAAGCATGTGCTTTAAAAGATGAACTGGAGAGGAATATGGTTCAAGAGGAGCATTTGTCGAATATAATTTTGAATTCTGATATCACTGTGGAGGAAGTGAGAGTTGCTGTACATAAGTCAAAGGTGAAGAAAGCTGTAGGTGTGGTGGAAATCCCTAATGAGGTCCTAAATACTCCCTCGCTTTTAAATTTCTCTTCTGTTTATTTCAGTTTTGTTTTACTTATTGCATTGTTCGCTCAGTTTGGTATAAAACTATAATTAAGCCCATCCCAAAATTATTAAAAAATGATCCAAGGGTTCCTTCAAATTCCAGGGGAATCAGCATTCTCACTACTGTGTATAAATTATACTATCGTATAGTGAATACTCGACATTTTTTTTTAAAGCTAATGAAATATCTAGAGTCAGGCTATCTCTAGGGTGTCAAAGCTATACCAAGACTTACTTACTCAGGAGAATGATATGGGCACTCTTCACGCTTTGATCACTAAATGTTTGTCTGTTAACTACTTGAACGGCTTTGAATTAACGGGATTGAGGTCTATGAATAGAGAGATGGATCCCTCTATTGGTTATTTAGCGCAAGAAAGAGTATTGTCCAATTTAGCCGTAAAACCAGCTGCAAGCTGAGTAGGCTGGTGTCCAGCAGTGCAGACTAGCTGCTCACAGCTAAGCTATCTATTATGTTATCTGCACTACTTACCATAGTCTGGATGTCATTTTTGCACTTCCTGTTTTCTCTTCTTTCTTTTGTCACTGCCAGATGGAGAACTTCTCTCCATTTTGATAGACCCACACTCACTTGTTAGTTTACATAAGATACATCAGTTGACTTGCTGTAAGAGGGCCCCTTTAGAGTTCTTGGCTGGCCGACCACTGTCATTGGAAACTCCATATTGCCACTGCTCTCGAGTAATTCAAAATTGATCGGCCCTCGGGTACACCCTTTTGGTCCACGGCCCCAAGCATTTGCCTGCCTTGCCCACCTCTCTCTATGGTCAACATGTAGCAGTCATAATGTTACAGCTCATCAGTGTATATCATAGACTGATATGAAATTTAACTGCAACTTGGCTGGTTTGCAGTGGCATGCAACCGCGGGGCAATAATTACAGTTTATATTTGTAACATTAGCGAGGAAAGGACTTAATGTGATGCAGGAATTAAAACTCATGATTCAGGTCAATCCTGGGATTAATGTCATACTGGTAGCAAAAGACTCCAAGTTTAGGTTTAGAAAGTGTACATACGATGCAGAGGCACTTGGTGATACATCATCTTTATGTGTGGATGAGTGTCTCGCTCATCTGCTCCTAATCAGTCTGGCTCCATGTCTGTGGAGAGGCCAGCGGATTATCAGCAGCAGACAGGCAGTCTCTCGCCAAAGCAGCCTGTCTGTTATGACAGAGCTATTCACTGTTCAGCTCTGTGTCAGCCACTCTCCCCACCACTCCTGCTTGGATATTAACAGATTACCCCACTGTTTACTTTTCATCAGCTGAACTCATTTCCACAACAGACAGCTGTAAACAATACCCTCTCACATTTATTGTTTGCTTGTGTGTCATGTTCGTGTACTTTGCTCCTCTGCTGGTGCTTCTGTGATGAGTGGTAACTCATCACAGGGTTTTCATTTCATGCTGAAAACATGAAAAAGGCAGATGGCAAGAGAAGCAGATTGCAGGGTTTAGTTAATGATAATATAAATGGACGTTAGTCTGGATGGCTGAAGGACACCATTCGGTCTTGTGCTCTGCAGATTTCTGGGTTTTGTTTTTAGCAAATGGTTCCTCCTTCCTCTCCAGACCATGCCAACGGTGTGATGGGAGCAGAGAGTGATGCCATCTGCCTCTTTGAGTGCCTGCTTGTAGGTGTGTGAAACAAGATGGCGCTGTAGAGACGGCAGCCTGTCCATCCTGCTCTACAACAACACCAAGTGTTTTTTCATTTCTTTCCCTTTTCCTCATCAGCGCACAGGAAAGCGCTTTCAGTCACAGACTGCTACTCCCCAGGTGCAAAACCAACTCAGAGACTCCTTTGTCCCACGAGCCATTTCTACAACTCTGCACTCGGTGGGAGGGGGAGAGACCGCGGAAGGAGAGGGGATCGGGATCCTGCAGCACTTTTGCACTAGCACTTTCCTTACTGCCACTTGACCACTTTAATAGCATGTCTACCTCGTGTGCATATTTTTTACCCATTGTCTTTGATTTTTTTCTCATATTGCATTTCTTTATGCTTATTCTTATTCTTTGCTAACTTGCACTTTTTGCACTTTTTACTTTACTATTTGGTGTTGATGGTGTGTGCTGGAAAGCTAATTTCCCTGAGGGAACTCTCCCTCTGGATTAATAAAGCAGAATTGAATTGAATTGAATTGAATTACTATGATGCCACCACAAGATCTTGTGGGCATGAGCTATTGATTGGTTGAAGTTTGTTGTGTGATTTTTTTTTTTTTTTAGTCAGTTTTAATGGTCATTTTATGTCGGAAACTAATCTTGTCTGGAGTGAGGTGTGTATCCCTAATGTATGCCTGGACAGTTATAGACTATTGTAGTGCCTCACCAACATCATACAAAGAGGTCTATATGTATCTTCAGAGGCCTGAGGATACACGCGCCCTTAACAAAGAGAACAAAGAACTCAAAGCAACAACCTCCAACATGCAGGCTGGTCACACATCAGCACCCTTGGCCGCATAACCCGAGCTGACCAGCTGACCAGTCCATACAACTCCTCAAATCAATTGGCCAAGATCCAACATGGTCAGCCCAAAAACCTTGACAGCATGTCAGGCTTTATAAACCCACAACATCCGCCAACTCACGGCTTCTGACAACGTGTCTCCTTCCCGTTCGACGTGACCCTCACCACTAATCAGGCTGATTGTCCCACGTCCGCATTGATAATAGCAGAACTGTGTGCACTCCATCACATTAAGGCCTTCGGATCTCCGTCGCTGGTCGAGTAGAATTCCGTTTTCTCTTGAGTGCTAATCAAGCATGATTTGCCCGGTCCGAGATTCCACGCCGGATGCCTGCGGATGCGAAGTGAGGTAGCTCACGTGATCTACCCACTTCAAGAAGACGAAGGACGAAAAGAGCCTTCTTCTTGAATCCTGGTTCCCCACTCCATGCTGGGATCAGTTCCCTTACTGGAGACCCACGATCTCACCTAGAAGAAGACAGCCGCCAGCCGACGCCACCTCACCAGGTCAAAGCAACCAAGGAGGGACCAACACGAACTCTTCAAGTAACAGTAAGATGCTTGTAGCACTGGGCAGGCATTGATTTAGAATTGTGTTATTAACAAGTTGATCAGTCATGTGACACAGACCGCCACATTCTTTAGGAGCTGGATACGAGTGTTATTGTGTGTTTTTTGCTGCACCTCCCGTCACACCTGAGGCCCAGATCAGTGCCTGCTGTGATAGTTAAAGGCCCAGACTCATGCCGCTCACCAGCTGGGCCAGTGAGCTCTGTGTGTCACACATGTACTGAGCCCGGTGACCGTCAACGGGATCGTTCCTTCATCAGATCGTTCATTCCTTTGTCTCCTTCTTTCTCTTCCGACTAACCACTCACACACATTCCATGCATACCTGAGCGCTTCTGAATCAAACTCCCCGCTCAGCCACCTTCTCTCTCTAACCAACCACGCTATTGGTCGACTGCTATCTTGTCCCGCCTTCCTACTTCCAACCACTCGCGCAGCTGCATCCGCCTTGAGCACCACCTCCCGGCTTCCGGCCGGATCCGCCATCTTGATTTCAACTTCCGTCGCCCGGCCGCACCCCCACGGCCATGCCGGAATAAATGTCACACTACTGTTCCCGCTGTATGTTAAAATACAGTCAGCTGTTCTGTCTCTCTCCATCCCATGTGTCTTACCATTGAGTTGTTATGCTGAGAGCATTTCCATTTGTAATGACCAGTTATGAAGCATTTTTCTTTAGAAGATGGTTTCTTGGTTTGTATCGTTTTGTGCTTTGCATCGTTTCTCTATTTGCAGCGGGTTTGATTATGCTGAATTTGTCTTTGTTTTTTGCAGCACATTTTTCCATTTGCACTACATTCCTCTTTTTGTACTTCATTTAGACTTGTGTTTGAGTTAGTTAATTTGAATCGTTTATACTTGAAGCTGTTTTCCTTAACTGAGACACATTAGGCCGCTGCAGTGCATTTGGACCTTGTCGGCCACCGTAGGTATGAGCTGGTTGACAGGGTATGACGTGCTTCTCTGCACACAGCTAACCTAGTGGTTTTTTTTACCCTTTTATGGATTAAAAAATAGTGCCTTTTTAAAACATACTGAATGGCACTGGCTTATTTGAAATTTCCTGCAGTTGTTTTGTTTGGTTGTATTGGTCACACTATCACTGCAAATGACCTACTCGAGTGTTCAGATGGCAGCCAACCAAGACTATCCTTTCACTGCCATGCAGTGTTCACATGGTCAAACATACTGATCTCTGCTTTTGTTTTCAAATCAAGTGCTACAGGCAAGCCAGGTTTGATTACACGCTGGCCTGTACTACAAAGCTGGATTTTCTCTTATCGAGGTAACTTCAGGGTTAACGCTGGGTTTTCTGTACTACAAAGCTGGTTCAATTCTTACCTGGGTAAATCACCTCAGCAACTTGCGCTGAATGGCTAACCTGCTACAGAGCAGGTTATGCTCTGGATAAGAGATCAGCGAGCATAAAAGCCCCACCTCCTGACCAATCAGCTCTCATGGAAAACACCCTGCCCATTCTTAAAAGATCATATGACATTGGTGCGCTGATCGTGAAAGGAGCGTTTAGGAGAGGAACAGTTTCTAGGGATAGATGCAATATTTGTGATCTCCCCGATGACTTCCTGTATGAAAGGTACAGATTTTTATCCGATGGACTGCACTACATTTGTCAAATGATGGAGCCATATGTTGCAAATGTGACATAGCGCAGTCGGATGTGGGTTGCAAACAATATCAAATAATTGCCGTTGATTTCATCCATACAACAAAGACAATGTGGGGAAATAAAGCCTTGTCACAATTGCAGTAACATGAATTTATGGCATGCACACCTATTCGTGCCATCACGGTGGTGGTGAGGTAGTAATGCTTATCTAGATTGCGAATGTCTGGGTAAGTCAACCCAGGTAATGGGGAGATGTCCTGGGTATGTTAATCCAGCTTCGTAGTGCAGGCCTCTCAAGTCTAAAATACTTTAGCAGTGATTATAATGAAAAATGCTCACCACAAGTTTTCAAGCTCAAGAGAGCTTGTTCAAATTATTTATTAAGTCCTGCTAACAGACAAGAACAAGGTATTTACTATTCTTACAAAAAACACATCATAACATTTGATAAACAAGAGCCACATAATGTGTTGCATTTTTGCACGACTGAGTCATGGCAAATAAAGAAGTAAAAGTCTGACAAATTTAGTTGTAAGGAAACAACAAAATGATGAAATTCCACCACATTTCACATTGGTCAAAAAAAAATATTTCAAATGAGCCTTCACCCTATCTCTCTCTCTGTCTCTGTGCTTATCAAATATTTCAAGATAATGTTGAGTGTTGGCCATCCCTCTTTTTAATCCTCTGGCTTCTGTCACTCTGTGTGTGTGTGTGTGTGTGTGTGTGTGTGTGTGTGTGTGTGTGTGTGTGTGTGTGTGTGTGTGTGAACTCAATGTGAAGTCCAAAGGACTTAAATAGAGCAAAAAAAAGTTACCTTCTTAATGCTTGAATAAAGTGTGAGAAGACAATAGCATCATTTCATGTACCTTAAGTATCAAATTAAATCAACAAAAACAGAAAAGAAAAACCTGAAAGTGAAGCATAACATGGATATCTTCCTTCAACACTTTTTTTTTCCTTTATAAGGGTTGTGCTCTGTTACACGCTGCTTTTCCCAAATCTGCAGGGAGCCCATCCCTTCAGTAAGTTCAACGAAAGTATCTGCGTGACTCTAAATCATTTGTTTTTTGTGTGAGCCAGTGTCTATCCGTGCTGAGTAGCAGGGTGGTCGGTGGTGGTGCATCCAGACTGGTATGGGTGTTGAAATGATGTTTGATTCTGGTCAACCCTTTGATAATGAGCTATAATGCAGTTTGGCAGCAACCAAACCTTTTTGGACAGCGTCATTAGCAGGAATTACAACATTCACATCCTAACATGATGTCATCTTACTATCTTAGTTGTAGCATCAAGCTGAGGCAGCAAGTGTCATTGCCAAGATGGCAATCCCAGCCAGTTCTGATTATTCACCACTACAGTGGCAGAGGCCCGTAAAATCTAGTGAGTCACAGTTTTGTTAATCTTCGTCATACTAATTTGTGCACATTTTCCCACTGCTCTGTATTCTTCATACTGTGCAGCTCAAACTGACTGCTTTTTGCCAAAGTAAACTCAATCAGACTCAATAGTCAGACAAAACAAAAGACAAATTTTGTCTTACTCAGAAGACAAAATTCAACTCTTCGCTACAAGAATCATGGAAAAGCACTGGCAGCTTTGCATTATATTTGGTCTATTGCTATTCTTTCTCTTGATTTGAACACTAAAATCCTGCAGAAGTTATCAAAAAAAACAAAACAACTGCGGCACCATTGTTGATTTGAAATGTAATACAAGCGACAATTTCCATGGCTGGTTTACAAATAGATGTTCGAACTACGATGTTTGTAACAAGTATTGATGTAGCGGTCTTATTCTATGAGGTTGAGATTGAGTCCCGGTAAGATCTCATTTTCCATATAAACATCACATAATGTATTGAAGTACTGGGAGCTATAGGCTACACATTGAAACAAAAATGAAATAGCTTTTTTTATCTTGGACTTAACTGTTAGCCAGGTAAAACAACACATTAATTATAGGAATTGTTTTATATTACATGTCATATAATAAAGATTAGCTGATAATAAAGTGCAAATTAATCAGTACTTACTTATCATGTTGGATGTTTCTCAGTAATCCTCTAAATGAAGTAACATTAAATGCCTTTTGATCGATACTTATCCTCTCTCTTCTTTCCACAGCCATCAAGGTGAACTGTCAGGGCTCATGTGGGATCTCCAACAAAATGAATGACACCTCATGGACTCTGGAGGAGCAGTACTTCAACAGCACATTGTGTGTTGCTGACAAAGGTGACAACTCGAAAAGTGTTTTTAGTTGTCCTGTTGGCTGTACATTTAGCATTCATTGAAGAGTGCTCAGTGAACAGGTATCAGCTTTTAAGAATTTCACATAGATACTCAATTTCCATGTATCTGTAGAAATAACTAGATTCTATCCAGCCCTCCATGAAAGTCTGAGTTGACGAGAATGATACAGGTCCCAGTAAGGTTGACCTTTGATCTTTGGATACAAAAAGCTATTTCATCACTTTGGACAGTTTCTGACATTTTAGACTATCAGGAGTTTATATGCCACAAGTGTTTTGTGAGGTCATGGTGACATTTACCTTTGACCTTAAAACTCTAACCAATTCATCCTCAAGCCCTAATTTCCATAAATATTCATAAGAATAAGATGAGTCTCATAAAAAGTTTACTTTCCAAATTTTAGACACAAAATGTCATTACAACATGTAATACAAAGTAATTTTATCCATTTAGAAATTTATGTCTGTTTGTCAAAATCAGTGTATAATATTGACAGTTATGGCCAAAAATGTGTTTTGTGACATCCTGTGAAATTGCCCTTTGACCAAAATGTCATCAGTTCATCCTTCACCTCAAATTGACAATTGCTCCACATTTGAAGACTTAGGCTCAAAATAATTTTCATCCCTACCCTTACCCCTTAACCCTCGCCCTCGCTCTACGGAGTGTCAAGTGGTAGGGCTTGAGTTTTCCCCTAAGAAACGGGACAACCCTCGGCGGTCCTCATACGTCACCTGTAGTCGCCCGCGGCGCAGTAAACTGACTCCGTGGTTGTTAGCGCGGTTCACCGAACCGTCTGCAGCTGCAACAATCTCCATTTCGTGGGCAATTGGGTTGTTTTTACACCTGCTGTCTGGAAGAAGGAAAAATGAACGAAGACGCCGCCTTCGACGCCTGGCAGCCCTGACGCTTACATTGGAGGTAGGTAAGGCAGAGCGAAAATATTCCTCAATAGCCACATTCGCTAATATGCTAACACAAACACATCCACAGAGTTGTGAGTTCAACTCGTTTTCGTGTAAAGTAATCGTCATGTGTGTTGATAGTTTGATAAGTTATTAGTAGATATAAAAGGGCGGGATACTGTCATGTTTACACATGCAATGTAACGTTTGTGTTATTGCTGCGTCGGTAGTTTTACTGAATATAAATGCTCCCAATCCAGA
>CAAKHG010020583.1:0-11931 GCA_901007715.1 Dactylopterus volitans
AGCGAAGGTTCTTGGTGTCTCCAAAGTGTTAAAAAATACTCATTTTTCGAAAAAAATACTCATTTTCCGAAGCGTGAAATTTGAACTCGGACTAGCTACCACCCTCCCCACCACACACCGGCTGGGCAGCGGAGCACCTTCTCCAACAGGCTTCTACAGCCGCGCTGCCGTAGCAACCGATGCAGGAAAAAAAAAATACACGTTCTACTTTACTGTGTTCAAATGTGTTTGAGTCAGAAGTGCTTACAGAGTCTCTGAGTAGTGGAAGGTCACCTCGGGGTCACCTGTGACTGGTGTTGTGAGGCTAATTCTCGAGGGGTTCACGCGACTCACCACGCCGATGGAGAAGTAGTTGTTAATAATGCTGTAAGGCACCGGGTCTCCTCGCTCCTCCTTGTCGGTGGACGTGACGTCGATCCTCCAGCGGTCCAGCATCACCTCCGCGCTGTTCTCCACGTCCCGCAGGATCTTGAGGAGGCTCTCGCCCTCGTAGCCTCGGAGAGAAGAGCCAGAGGTCAGAGTCGGCCGATGGACGCCATTGATCATTTAAAAAAAAGAAAAAGAAAAATGCCGACACTGGGTTCGGGTGTTTGACATGACGCGGCGGGCCGGCAGTACCTCCTCCCCACCGCAGACACCGCGCCAGGTCGTTGCCCGTGCCGAGGGGCAGGATGCACACCGGCGGGTTCCTGTCCAGGTTGGCCTTATCTAGAACAGGAGAAAAAAATATCAGGACACGCTGAGGAACAAACGAATCAAACTTACCGCAGGACTTGCCGAGAAAGCGTCAAATCCATTTTGCGGCCCCTCTCGTAAAACTACAAGTCAATACCAAGTCAAGCCCGGTCGCACAATCTATTTCAAGACACATTTTACCTGACAGTTATTACCTATTATTACCTCTCTCTTTGTTTTGATTGATAAAAAATTGAGGCAATTTTTTTTTCTCCTCCCGGAGAGTCCAAACAAGTAACATGTCTCGCAGGCCAAATAGAGAAGGTCGGGTAATTTTTTTCCCTCTCCCCCCTCAATCATCAAATGATAACTAATATGTTGTTTTTCCAACTCTCATAATCATTCCATTTTACCACCTCTGACTACGGAGGCTGGGACGTAATGAAAGTGTTTATTCAAACCATTAAATAGCCGACGCTTTACTATTCCTGGCTGGGAAACAAGAGTGTCGCTGGCTTAGAGAACTAATAAAAAACAAATGCAACCCTCCCTCCCCCCCCCAAAAAAAAAGGAAATAGTGTTTTAAGTTCACGTCAGAGACTGATGCTAGTATATGAGTAAACTGTGAGCTGTAAGCTGTTTAGACCTATGGAAGCAGCGAGGGGACAAATTCCTGTCACGATCTGCCGCATTTCGCGAACTGCATGTCGTGTCTACTACCTATGAAGTCCAGGATCCAGCCCACGGTGCCGTCGCCTCCGCAGGCCAGGACTCTGAAGTCAGGAACGTCCCTGAAGAAGTTCAGCCTGGCAACAGACACGAAAGATTAACACACAAAGAGCTGATTGTTTCTCTACTCGTGCTTATCCTGTGGAGTATGCATATACTTTTTTTGTATTTCCAAATATTCACTCGCTGCACTGTAAAACTTCTATTTTTTTATATTTCAACTGCACCGTAAATCAATGTAAGTTTTAATTTGATGAAATTTATCACTTCATTGTCATTTTATGACAAAGACTTTCGTTGATTTTTTTTTTTTGCTTGACCTTGACGACCCCCAGGTGACCTTAAGACTGCAAGGTGACCCTAACACCTATAAGGTGAGCTACACTACTTCTAGGTGACCCTAGCAACTCTCAGGTGGCCTTAATAACTCTCAGGTGGCCCTAGCAACTCTGAGGTGACCTTAATAACTCTCAGGTGACCCTAGCAACTCTGAGGTGACCTTATTAACTCTCAGGTGACCCTAGCAACTCTGAGGTGACCTTAATAACTCTCAGGTGACCCTAGCAACTCTGAGGTGACCTTAATAACTCTCAGGTGACCCTAGCAACTCTGAGGTGACCTTAATAAATCTCAGGTGACCTTAATAAATCTATGGTGACCTTAATAACTCTCAGGTGACCCTAACAACTCTCACGTGATCCTAACAACTCTCAGGTGACCTTAATAAGTCTCAGGTGATCCTAACAACTCTCAGGTGGCCTTAATAAATCTATGGCGGCCCTAACAACTCTCAGGTGATCTTAATAAGTCTCAGGTGACCTTGACAACTCTCAAGTGACCTTAACGACTCTTAGGTGACCCTAGCAACTCTCATGTGACCCTGACAACCTTCAGGTGACTCTTAGGTGACCCTGGCTTCTCTATAGGTGTCAATCGCCTCAAAAGGCTCCAAACACCTTGGACCCCCACCCACCAGCTGCAAGTGAATAAGCCCTCTGGATGACAGCAGAAACATCCTGTCACCTTCTACCTGACGGGCTCACATGACCTGGATGACCGTGAGTCTTTGCAGCAGTTAGAGCAGAAAAAATGACCCAATTTTAAAAGAGAAAGTTCATGAGGGTTGACCAGATGACACATGCAGTAGATACCCGCGAGCTAATGACATGCTGGAAATGGCAGGCTAGTTTAACTCAAAAAAAAAGAAGAAAAAAGAAAAAAGGCGGTTATTGAATCATCTCCACCTGAGCTAATCCCTGCTCGCTCGCGAACACCAGCGTGTTTCTTCAGCGCGGCATCGCAGCGCTCTGCCCATCCGCCGCAATCTTCCCTCCCCCTCCTCCTAATCCCGCAAAACAACACATGTGGCACCGGCAATCACTCATTCGCTGAGCTAGCCCGCCTGGTGGAGGGCTAATTGGATCATGACAGGCAATGTTCAGGCCAACTTCTTCCGTTCCTTCACAATAACAAAGCCCTAACTGAATGAGGCAGCCTCCCAGCCCCGTATGGCGGGTAAATGATTCGCTCAATTACTCTCCAACTGGGACCGCAAACCGTATTAGCTGCAAAACAGACGGCCGCGAACATGAAAGGCAACTTTGGGCATATTTAAATACCAAGAAACAAACACTTAATTTGCCGTTATTGCATTAGCGGGGGGGGCTAATTGACAGCAGTGCGTGCGGCTGCCTCGGCCTGCAGCGTCCGGCGGCGACTGTTCGCCCCGCTAATGTGCGCTGCGGCGAGCGCACTTGACAAAATATTAACGAGGTTACAGCGGCGCGAGGGTCATCTGGAATGTCCTCAGCTCCGAGGGGAAAGGTCCGGGTCGGGCTCCAGGCAGCGGAGGGGCCCCTGGTTGTTGTGGAGGTGGCGGGGGTGGGGCTGGGGGCCGCGCGAGGGAACGTCATGACGAGAGCTGGGAGAAGTTTGCCTGAAAGGATTCCTGCCAGAAAGGCTGTTCGATATCAATGCGGGGGTCAGCGGGTGCTTCTCATCATGCTAACGTCATGCTCCCTCGCCTCCTGGGGCCTCTAAATCATCACCCCGTCCACAACGACAGATTTGCCAGTTCTTTAAACACCCCCGGAGGAGTTGAGGAGGTGAGGAGGCTGCTGAGGGAACGAGGCAGCACAGGTGCGTCCTCGCGAGAGCTGACGTATAAACGGATAAGCAGCTGACGTGAGCTGTGCAGATTCAGCTCCTCCATCCTCACGTATTGTCCTCGCTCCCCTCTTTTAGATCCTCGATGGGAGGAGCTAAGACACAGGTGGGCGTTGTGGAAAGCCCCCAGAGGGATCCGTCCCCCCCGCCGTCCGTCCTCCTGCCTGTGAACCAGAAATCGATCTCGAAGCGCCATCTTGAGGCTCTCAGTTTGTAAATAGTGTCCGGAGGTCGCCTGGGCAGCCCCGGGAGAGCAAAGGGGGGCGTGGCCAAAATCCAAATCAAACGCGTGATGACGCTTTCGGCCCTCCGCTGTCTGTGCAGCCTCTCATAAACGCAGCTGTGGGTGAAAAATAAAAATGTACAACATCCGTACGTTCCACTTATGCTAGCCCTCGCCCTAAATTACCCGTCGCCTCGACTCCTCGTTCTCCCCGCATCTCTTCCTCGCCGTCTCCTCTCGCGTCTCCCTTGAGGAGGGACTGAGAGGTGAGGGAAGGAGGCGAGGAGAGGAACGGAGGATGTGCGAACGGAAATGAGAAGGAGAGCCCACAGTGGGCTGAGGGAACGGTCTGCGGTGGAGAACCGGGATCAGAAGACCGGGGTTTGAATGGAGTCCGAAACTTATTATTGACTCATTATTTCTGCATTTAGCTGCCTGGTTATTCAAAAATTTTGCTGTTTTATTTTTCAGTTTTCTGTCATCCTTTATTAAGGCCATGTTGTCAGTTACAATCAACCTGGAGCCAGCAGCAGATACTGGTGCCCAGACGCCTTCCTTTTTGGAACAGCCGCCGCTGGAGTCCTGCGGATGAACAAAAGAGAAAGCTGCTGGGCTTCGAGCTTCTTTTGCTGCGCACGTGGACGTGACTGGTCAAGTCCACACGAAAACCGGGAAACCCAGAGATTCCGCATGTTCGGATGCGGTACGTGCGTCTGGAGATGGGGTTAGAACGCAACCAGCCAGGTTTACGAGTCTGTGACAAAGGCCTTCTGGATGGCAATTTCTGGCAGCCTCCTCTGTAGACCATCACCTCATGGTGGTGGTGGAGGGGTCTGAGTGTCCTAATGACCCCGGAAGCTGTGCTGTCGGGGGGCAGCAGCCCCTGGCAGGGTCTCCCATGGCAAACTGGTCTAGGGTGACCGGACAGACAAAGAATGGCCCACAAAGACAAATATGGGAGGACCGGGGTGCTCTGCCTGGAGGGTTACCCGGGCCCCATCCTGGAGCCAGGCCTGGGGCAGGTGCTGGTCGGCGAGCACCTGGTGTCCGGGCCTTCGCCCATGGGGTCAGGTTAGGTCCGGCCCCAGGCAGAGACATGGGTCCACCCTCCAGCAGGCCCACCACCTACAGGAGGAACCATACGGGTCTGGCGCAAGTGTGGGTCGGACGGCAGACCACTGCTGCCCCCCTGCGACCCGGATAAGTGCAAGAAGACGAGACGAGACCTTCTGGCAGCAGGAAAACTTCTCCCACGCGCTGCAGAGTGAAAACCTCGTGGCGTCCATGTGTGTGTGTGTGTTGCCACGCGCTGATTTTTTCATAAAGGCACAAAAGAGTCTGTTTTCACACCTAATCAAAGCCAAACAACGTGGCAGCACGGCGGCGGCGGCGGCACGCCGGCGTGTTCCTGTGTGTTTAAACACCGCTGGGCACAAACAGCAAAGTGAGGGAGCCTCATGCATGTAAATGATCCCCTCATTCTCTTAATCACAGACGCGAACCATAGGAAGCCCGACGCTGCCCCGCGCCGGCGCCGTGCGGTGAGCTGCTCGTCTGTATGCGCGATCACACGTGGTATGGCGAGGCTCTCGCCCCTCGCCAGCCGTCAGTCATCGCGCCCGCCGCCCGCTCCCGTCACACGCGGGCTTATGCATATGTAGCCGCGGCTTCGTCGGAGGCCCGCGGCATGAGCCCGTCGTCTCCAGGATTGGTTAGGCGTGAACTCACCTCATTTGTGTCGGCGCCCGCGTGAGGAAACCGGCTGGCGTTGTCTAATAGTAAAAGGCCCCTCTTGCATGCGATGGCGGTTATTAAACGTGAGCGGCGGTGGGGACGTCAGCGTGTTTGTCAACAAAAGATTAATAGCCGATTCGGTTCTTTCCTATGAGGAAAACTTTAGGTTTTTTTTTCTCCCTTCCTCATTCCGCCTCCCGGGAGATATCGCAGTTATGAAAACCACGGAGCCGATCAATAGAATGGGCTGCTCTTGATGAATATTCACCACAGACAACGTAGAATTTAAAGAAACATTTAAGAGGGATAGTTTTTGGGTTTCCTTTCGAGTAAGACGGCGCTCTGTTCGCTCTCAGTCTGGAGAAACCCGGCGCCGGTATCCCCACTGGAAGCCTGAGTGAACTGCCGCGGGCAGGGACTCGAGTAAAAACACATTTTAGCCCATTAAAAAGTACTCACTTAAAAGAACAAAAAAAATCCCTTTGAGTGTTGACTACTTTTTGAATATTTTCACCTCTTTATCCTGTCATCAAACAGCCATTTCACGAGGACCCACATTTTACAGTACTACACCCTTAGATCAGCTGTTTCCTGAGACACCAGGATGGTCCGATGATGAGAAAAAGCGGTGAAAGTATTCAAAGTGTGGCGCGCTCTTAAGTGGATATAGATTTTTTTTTTCAAATTCTATTTGATTCATTCAGGCCGGTGCTGGAGCGGATCGGGTTCTCCAAACTGAGCGCGACCACTGCAGGAAACATCCTGATTACCCATCACTGCCTCTTACAACGCCCCCAAATTATCCCTTTAATGTTGCATTTGCATAAGACTATATGTTCTATATGTTTTGTTTTTTTTTAAATTTGGGCTTTGCTGATATGGTTTATAAAAGCATTACTTGGACACACACACATATGAAGCCGGTGAGTGTGCTGAATGTGTGTGTGTGTGTGTGTGTGTGTGTGTGTGTGTGTGTGTGTGTGTGTGTGTGTGTGTGTGTGTGTGTGTGTGTGCAAGAGTGGACCTACGCACCCCGGCATGGGTCCGTTCTTGGCCAGGTTGTACACTTGTCTTGGGTTCAGGAGATACTGGAACTTCCTGTAGATCCTGCAGGGGGGCGAAGGGGTGTCACACCACAACACAACATCAGCGCAACAAGCGCGACACACGCGGCAGATTCGCGCCGAGGCTTTGCCCCTCAGGGGGCGCAAAAAGCGGCGGCGTCCAATCAGGTCGTGACACGGGGGTGGGGGCGGCGGCGGGCGGGACAGCATGGGAGTGGCGGCGGGTTACCCGCCGTCGCCTTGAGGGGAGGGGAGGGGGAGACCATTAGAAAGACTAATTCATTTTAATTTCAATTTCGTTACATCAAGCGGCTGAAGTCATACTTTGATCTCATAATTTAAATAAATGAGAGCCGGCGTAATAGGGAGTGAATGAATATGTTTCAGTAATAACCCAATTAGCCCTGGGTGAAAGAAGGGGGACCAGACGGGCAGACGGACGGACGGACGGACGGACGGGCAGGCGGGCGGGCAGCTCCCAGGGTGTCACGCCGAAGGAGTCGGAGGGCGCCTGCAAGCGAGCTGATGGCGGCGGCCATCGCTGCAGGTCATCATGACTGTGTTTGTATTTGACAAAGTAACCCGAAAGCTCTTAGCAAGCCAGTGTGTGTGTGTGTTTTCCGCGCGCGCGTGAGTGTGTGTGTGTGTGTGTGTGCGCGGGCTCACCTCTCTCCCTGCTTCCCGCCGCTCTTCGGATTGACAAACACCAGCAGAGGATGAGTGCCCTCTATTGTTGTGATCTGAATGGGAGATGTCAAAACAAAGGCTGGGTGTTTGGAGACTGCAGGATGCTTCACAGGAATCCGCTTTCAAGCCCCCGAAACATCTCGTGCTCCGCGCTTCCAAACCCGGTCTGTCATGCCACTTCTTTCTCTCTCTTTTTTTTCCCATTTATCTATTTTTTTATTTTTATAGTTTTCCACTGCAGAGACGCACGAGCGGGCTGAGGAGAGATGTGGTGCGCTCCTGTTGCTCCAAACCGAGCCGTGTGTTAATTATAATATCTAATTATAGAAGAGAGCAGAAAGTATTTTTAAGCCTCTCAAAATACATCAGATCGGAGGGTTTTTTTTTTTGTTTTTTGTTTTTTTTGGCATGTTGTGCAACTGATGGGCCCAGAGTCCTGTGAGAGGTTTGGAGAGCCGGCGACGCGTTACGTGAAATTTAAAATGGGGAAATGTCACAAATATGTGGTTTCATTTCTGAAAAACAAGAAAAGGTTTAATAACTTGCAGTCAGTAAATGTAACTTGGATATGTTGGGATCCTTTCTGGGCCGTGGAATGGTGCACGTCGTGGCGCCGCTCGGTGAAAACGGCAGCATGTAAGTGGAATTGCAAACTCTCTGAACTCCTAATTGAACGTTGACATGACGTCCTGTCCTGGGCTGCTGCTGCTTTTGGGCCTCTCAGAATCCCACTTCCTGTTTTTCTCGCTTCCTCACGTCGAGTTGCACCTCCAACTGTTCGGTTTCCTGCCATTTCGCCGCCGCGACTGTGTTCTCTGTTCAGTTTTTAAAGAATCAGGGCCAGAACGTCTCGCTTTATGGTCTGGTGTTTTGCCAGGTTTTGCTTTCTGGAATCTGGACTGTATTTGAATTTTGGATATTTCGCCGCCCTCATCTCCGCGACTTCTCCTGACCTTACCGCCTTTGACGTGTTGACTGCTTTTTTGGATTAAAACTCTTAACCGCGATGACATATGCTGATGAGAAACGTATGAATGTGATGCAGCCAGACTCAGGTGTCAGTAGGATGGTGAAGGTCTGGTTAGGATTAGGAGGAGATCAGTTTGGGTGTGTTTATTTAGGTCTATTTCTCTATTTTTAATTGGTTTATCTAACAGGGATAGTGAAAGCTAGCATCAGTTAGCTGTGAGCTAATTCCAGCTGGCGTTAGCGTGCTGGAGACAGCGATGAGGCCTTTGTTAGGAGATTAAAACGGCATTAAAAACACAATCTCGTTTAAAAGCTTCATTGAGCTTCTCTGAGCCATGTTGTCATGGCGACACAAACAACGCGGCTAAGGAGATAAGGAGGAGATGACAATGTGACCACAACTGTTGATCTTGTCGACTTGTGCCCCTGCTGTTTGTTTCCGCTACTTAAAGACGTCGTCACGTCTCCGTCTTCTCGACGAAACGTGACGCGCAAAACGTAATCCAGGATACCGATTGGCTGAACGGGATTCCAATTG
Organism: Dactylopterus volitans; assembly: GCA_901007715.1. NCBI lineage: Eukaryota > Metazoa > Chordata > Actinopteri > Syngnathiformes > Dactylopteridae > Dactylopterus > Dactylopterus volitans. The sequence continues at coordinate 8,786 of CAAKHG010020583.1, forward strand.
TTTGGAGGCTCGGGATTGCCTCGAAAAAAAATAAAATGCAGCGGCCGCATTCAGTAAAGTTCACTCCCGGCTTCTGAAGAACAACGCAGCTGCGTGGGACAGCAGAAGAAAGATTATGGCGGTCGCGGCCTTGATGGCATTTTTATTTATCCATTTATTTTTTGCCCATAAGAAACATCTAAAATATCACCAGAATCAGCTTTTAGACACTTCAGCACTGGCTGAATGAGACAACAGCGGTCACCCGTTCTCGCTCGCACAAGTGATCAGATGCTGAAGGGCCTCTTAGGCCTTGTATGCACGGTCCAGTAAAACGGCCCGTCGATCTGGCGGCCAACCGATGCCCTCGGCCTAATAATTCAGGATTCACCCGCAACGGTAATTTATCGGCGCTCCCTAACTGGCAGGGCAGCTTCACTGGTGGTGACGCGGGATTTCTGCGAGCGGCGGTGAAATGGTGGACAGACAGCGGCCCGCTGTACCGCGCCGCCGCCGCGCCGCACAAACACGCTCTAATCCGGCGGGCCGCCGTTTGAACCTGCCCTCCCTGCAGTCGGCCCGCGAAACGAGCGGCCCGGCGCTCTGCCCTGACACAGATGAAGCGCTTAACTCCCCCTGTCTGCTATCCCAGCAGGCCGAGGGTGAATTAATGAGCTCCCTGTCCAGTCTGGAGTGATCCATTACTTCCTGTAATTATAAATAATAATCTTGATTATTACGCTGGTTAGCCGGCGAGGGGCAGAGATGGATGCGCCCGGGACGCCATTCATCATATTTCTGCTCGCAGACGAGCAGTCGCCACAGAGGGAGGCAGGTTTCCATCGGCCAGCGCGCCGGCTGACAGGCATTAGCGGGGCTCTGCTGCGCGGCGGCAGCGGCGGTCGGCTCGGATGGAGAGACGGCGGTTTTAAGGAGAGGCACTCGGGAGTTTCCCGCGTACGTTTTTATAGTAGTTGAGATCTCCTACGTCACCGGTTTATAATCGCTCAGATTAGCGCGTGGGAATGTGGATTAAGTCTGGTGAGACTGCGCTCGGTGTAAACCCGGATTATATTCTGATTATTCCCGTGTGCCCGCAGGAATCGACTGAGGCCCGGTCACCTGCAGGCCTTGGCCGTCCACCGTCACCGAGTTGGCGCGCTGCATCTTCCCCCGACTCGACTGGCTGGACCGAGAGTCTTTCCTCAGGGTCGACTGCCTCTCCTGGGGTCAAGGGTCAGACGGAAAAGATTAGAAACAAAATGAGAACACGCCGCTAAGAGTCAGTGGTCATGAGGGCTGAAAGCGGTTATTTATACTCGCATTCATGACAAGTGACTAGACATCATAATGTGAATTTTCCCCGATTACTTTAAAGTGCAAAAAAAAAAAAATACAAGCATAGCAACAGTTTAAATAAATTCTAAATAAATAATAATAGTAAAATAACTTATTTTTTAAAAATCGGGGCGACGTAAAGACAGATTTTAACAATCATGTTTATTTACGCTGCGGTTTTCCCCCCTAATTGTAGATTATATAAAAGTTCAGCTATTGATCCAATATTTTTTTCTTTTCAGATTCTAATTCCCCATTTGCTGCTTTCTTTAAACAGACTGAAATCCTACGACACGAAGTCTCAGTCATTTTAATAACGGACTCCGCGTTTTTCCGCAGGCGTTCTGTATTGCGCTTGTTTTTTGCTCTCGGCGACGGCGCGGTGGCACCAGGTGAGGCTGGATGGAGCCGCCAGCGCCGAGTCTGGACCCAGAGAAACGCACTAATCTGAAGGCTCAGCGGGGGAAACCCGAGCTGACGATTGCATCCTCGGACACATGTAAACAACAAACAAGGCTGGCTGGCGAGGTGGGGGTGAGGAGGGGGGGGGCGGAGTCTTACCAGGACGACGGGGCAGATGGAGTTCGGGGGCAGGATGTGATCCTTCAGGGGTCCACAGTCGCACTCGGGCTTCACGTGGGAGGCGCACTTGTTATGGAGCTGCGTCGACGCGGGCGCCGGTGGCGAACAGCCGGCGGCGCCGGCGGGGAACAGAGCAGGCTTAAGGTTCTGGTTCAGGCTCGGGGGGGGGATTCATTTGTACGGCGGGCCTCGCCGCCTTTTGTCTTACTCTCCATTAACTTGCAACCATAAACAAGTGTTTGCCGAGTGTAAATTGGCGAGTGCGACCTGCGATGCGGCGGAGGTGTAAAAACCCGAACCCTAAACAAGAAGCAGTGGGAGTATAATGAGGAAGTGGCTGCCTCTCCTCGGGTGGCGGCTTACCGTGATTTGACACCACACGCAGTGGAGCCCAGTCAGGCCCTGGTAACACTTAATGGTTTTGTGACACTTGTCACACTTGGTGGGGCAGTTCCCCTCCACCCAGAAATGATGCATTACCTGCGGAGAGAGCGAGAGACGGCGTGGAAAGAGGGAGGGGAGGGGAGGTGGGCGAGGAAGTGAGAAAAGAGGCGCGGTGCAGGGAAACAAGGTGGATACAAAGGCACAGGTGACACCACAATTAGAGGGAGCCGGGGGAGAGGAGAGCCAAGCCGAGCGAGGCGCGAATGGCGTCCTCTCGATTAGCCGCGCTCGGCGGGCAGATTGACTCGTTCAAAATTCCGGCGAGGGGCAGAGAGGAGCCCTCGTCGCTAAGCCCGGCGCCGCCGCGAGCGTGCGGCCCCGGCGGGCTCTCCAATTGGACGCACCTCCGTGTTCTTCTTGGACTTGACGTAGGTTTTGATGCAGGAGGGCGGGGCGCGGGCCACGCAGCGCTCGTGCACCGTGTACTTGCAGACTGGAAGAGGAGAGGCGAGAGGGGCGAGAGGGGCGAGAGGGGCGAGAGAGGCGAGAGGGGCGAGAGAGGCGCGCGTCAACAAGAAAACGTGGCAATAATTTAAAAAAGAAAAAAAAACAAAAAAAACCTTTTCATGCTTCGTGTGACAAACAAGCTTTAAAGGGAAAGTTCGCCCAAAAAAAGAGAAAATCCCGTCACTGGCTGCGTTTTTCTCATCCCGTCGGACTGTAACTTACTTTGACCGATCGACTTGGTCATGTCATGGTCTAGGATTACTCGTTGCCACGGCAAGGCCACAAGCCATTTTGAGCGCGAAACATCCGCCGCAAAATTTGCGGATGGCGGTGGACCGCGGCGGGAGCTGGCCGAC
>CAAKHG010020586.1:0-14505 GCA_901007715.1 Dactylopterus volitans
CAAATACCTCCCAGAAGTTCTGGATTGTCATTGTTTGAGATTATTTGGTATCCGTGTGAGTGTCGGTGCGTGTGTGTGTGTGTGTGTGTGTGTGTGTGTGTGTGTGTGTGTGTGTGTGTGTGTGTGTGTGTGTGTGTGTGCGTGCTTACGTTGCTCCTGGTGGTGTGTGTGTGTGTGTGTGCCAGCCAACTCTCCCTCTGGTTGGCTTACCATGAAACGTTACTGTAGCTTAGCCAATCACCATCACTTATGTGGTTGCCCCGCCCACTATCCCTCCACTCCCCGTGGCTGAGAGAGCCTGGTTGGATGAAAACAGCTTCACTGAGAATAGTTACAGTAAAGCGCCGCATTTTAGTGTCAGTAACAGTAACGGTGTTGTAACCATGGAAACAGTAACAACTTGGATTACTCGTTACTGAAAAAGGTAACGTTTTTGTTTTTTTTGTCTCGCTGTTTTTCCGTCACAGGTCAGAATTTCACGATCGCACGCTGCCCCTCCTGCGCCTCTCGAATTTTGTCCCACATTCCGGTTCAGATGCGCTCAAAAAGCAGCAGAACACTGTTTTTTTTAGATGAACTAGTGGACTGATACTGATATGTATTTTTTTTTATGTACCACAGAAAAAGCCAAAGACAACGCTCAGACGTCCCTGAAGTTTTTTGTTTTTTTTCTGCTGTTGCAGAGATCCCCCCGCCCCCAATTTAATAAATAAAAAAAAGTGTAGCAGTCCTGTTTATCACATTTGGCAGCCTCTGCAGTGTGTGTGTGTGTGTGTGTGTGTGTGTGCGTGCGTGCGCGCACGTGTGTGTGTTATCTGAGCTTCTCCTCGACCTTCAGAAGGTGTTGCCATGCCTTCTTGCCATGCTCACAGCCGTTCCCCCCGTTGCGAGAAGTTCGCCTCCGCAGAGGAAAAGAGGAGTTCTGGGTGTGGCCTGCAGACATTTCGGGGAAGAACGTGATTTGCAAGGGAGGAAAAAAAAAAAAAAAAGGAAAGTGTGTGTGTGTGCGTGTGTGTGTGTGTGTGCGAGAGTGTGTGTTTCTCCTGTCAGTCCCGGCCGTCTGAAGGTCATGCCATCCCCATGCTCGGCTTCATGGAGGGCTGCCAATGCTGACGGCTGCTGCTGCTGCTGCTGCTGCTGCACTGTGTGTCTGGCACATGCCCCCCCCTCCCCCTCCCGTTCACCTCACACACACGCAACACACACACACACGCAACACACACACACAATCATACTGCAGGGCATTGATTAAGTGGCACAGCTATGCCTCACCTGCCGAAGCCAGCCAATACCGATACAGTTAGATGCTCCAGTCAGCCAATACCGGCGCAGGGAGACGCTTTCGAGAGGCTGGAGACAAACCGGCAGCCAAACAAGTGTTTAATTTTTTTTCTATTTTTTTTTCTTTTTTTTTCCCTTTGCCTACCTCTGGTGGAAAGGAGAAGTACCGTGGAAGAGAAGCAGAGGAGAGAGTGATAAGATGGAGGGAGAAGGGAGGAGGTGGATGGATGATGGAGGAGAGAGGGACAATAGCTCGGAAGGAAGGAAGGAAGTCGACTCTGAAAGAGTCGACTTGGGAGGATGACAGAAAATTGGAGGGAAGGAAACGGAAGGGGGAAAAAAAACGCCTTTGAAATCAGGCCGAGCGAGCTCGACATCTCTCTCTCTCTCTCTCTCTCTCTCTCTCACACACACGCGCGCCGTCACACACACGCACGCACGCACGCACGGGCGCGCACGCCAATATACGTGTAAATATTTTGAGCTTTTTTCAGGCTGATTTAATGAAGCTGTCAAGATGAAAAATGAGCCAGTCAAAGCTAATAACAGGCGGAGTTAAGAAGCAAACTTTTCATGCGGAGCCGTGGAAGTGTGGTGGGTGCGGAGGGGGGTTGGCGGGGGTCTGGAAGGGGGGGGGGGGGCGAGCGGGGCGGAGAGGATGCGCGGCGTTCGCCGGGAGCGGCCCGGCCGGTTAGCTGCCTGAGCTATTAGCCGCGGCTCATAAAGTACCGTCACACGCAACCGGGAACGTGCACAGCCGAGCCCGGGAGCCCGTCATCGGTGGACGTGTCGGTCCCGAGCGGCGAAAGGTGGAGGAGCCGGGAAAACCGCGTCGGAAATTACATAACAGACCGCATGTGCGCGCGCATCATTTCAGCAGAGCGGCCGGGGATGCCGGAGTATAAACCCACGACATCGCTTCGCCGCATACCGCAACTTGACCGCTTTGCCCCTCCACCCACCATGCAGGTGTGTGTGTGTGTGTGTGTGTGTGTGTGTTCACGGGCCAGAAAAGCGCGTGGACCCCCCGCCCCCTTTTATTTCACACAACCTCATCTGTCGTCTGCTGCCGGCGTGAGAATATGCAATCATGCCGTCATGGGGGTTGTTGTGAATGAGAAAGCGTTTTTGGGAATTCAGAGTTCCGTCGGTAGGAGACCGAGCGACTGTCACGGCAACGCCGTCGGTTTGTGGCACGATGAGGGAGGAGCCGGGTCGCCGTGGTAGCAGCATCACAGGGTAGACACACCCGACGGTCCTTAAGCGTTCTGTTTTGCTCTAATTTACAAAACCATCATTTTTAATGGAAGAAGACTCGGAACTACAGCAGGAGATGCCGCTTTTAACGCCTCACTTTCCAGACCTGCTATGATAATGGCTCCTCCCCGATAGCAGAACCGTTATGGGGGCCGCATCTGGGCCCGTGACGGGGTTCTAAAACCTCATTGAGGGGCGGCACGGCTTCCCGTTCGCCGGAACCGGGCCACATACTGACGGGCCACGAGGACCTTGTCGCCTGTGTCACGTCTTTTTGCCGAAAGTGGCCCGCGTACGTCTCGGGGAGTATTTGGCGCCCAACCCGCTCGCGTTTTGCCCCAGGCCAGCGCTGCCGGATCAGCACCAGGAGCGGCCCAGACGACCGCTCTGGCCAGAAATATGCGACGGCAGCTGATGAACTCGACGTCTACGCAGATGACATCGTCGAGGCTCCGTGCGGCTCAGTCCCGGGCAAACGGGTGTCACCATCGAAGACGCTTTTCATGGTCAAGTTAGCGTCTCGCGTCCTCTCGGCGTTCATATCTTCACTTCCTGTCACGATGCCACGCCCCCTTCTTTTTAATAGCTTCAAATACTGATAAATAACAAGTCATAATCAGCGTGGTTGAAGAATAAATCAACTGCATTCACAGTCTCAACTTCGGGCTCATCCGCTAACGAGGAGGCGGGGTTTATTACCAACACCACCGGGGGGGGCTCAAGATCTTTGGCTGTTCATTTTAAATATACATATTTATGGTGTTTATGGTACTTATGGTGAGTATCATTCACATCCTGACTCGCACTTTCTTGCTATTAATACATATCTGGTCTTCAGTGCGTCCGTGTTCACGATGGCCACTAGAGGGCCGGAAAAAGCAGGTCATTTTTGGTGGCTGACATTTATCAGGCTTATTTCCGCTGATGGTTTGAGGTAATGAAAATGGCCTTTTGGTGTGGCTTTATGGGGCCGGCGTGAACCACGAGTCTCGGGGAAAAATGAAGACTACGAACAATGAAACGCCGGCGCGAGCCGCCGTCGGTGCGTGCCATTAAAACGCCACGCTTATGGCGTCCTCATAATTGCAGCTTCGGCATCGCAGCTCGCTTGAGCACATGTGTGGTAAAAAGAAAAAAAAATGGCTGAGGGGCAAAAGAAAACAATGAAAACATCAAATATTTCAAAATACAAACCCAGGTGTCTGTCTGTCTTTCTGTCTGTCTGTCTGTCTGTCTGACCTTAGGCATCCTCTTCGGCTCTCAGACGGCATGGAGATGCTTTGGTGCGTGTGTTTGTTTGTTTGTTTGTTTGTTTGTGAGTGAGTGTGTGTGTGTGTGTGTGTGTGTCTGTGATACACCGTAACACATTTGGCTGCGTGTGTGTTAGCGTGGGCTGCTGCAAACGCATGAAAGCGTCGCCAACCACCGACTGTCAAATAAGGTAATTGCAGACTAAAAATGTCTGCCCCGAGACCAGATTCCTTTGTTTGCGTCTGTGTGTGTGTGTGTGTGTGTGTGTGTGTGTGTGTGTGTGTGTGTGTGCTTGCGCGCAGCCATTATGAATGCAGGCACATTCATAAACATGCATATTTAAGTGTTTTTTTTTTGTCTTTTTTTGTTCTTGGGTGTTAATATGAAGAAGAGCGGGTGAGTGTGAAAGGGGCGGGGCCTTGGAGGGGTACGACAGAGGCCAGACGGAGTCAGACAGACAGACAGACAGACACGCAGACAGACACACAGACAGACAGACAGAGAGGTGTTACCTCTCGGCTCCCTCGTAAAATGTTCCTCCTTTGATTGTCAGCAGCTCCCAGATGTATTATTCCATCTGTATTATTAGTAATAGCTCACAGCCATGATTCTGCTATTTTAATGTGCCAGCGGGGAATAAAAGCTCCAAAGATTTGATTTGTATCCGTTTCCAGCATCGTCGCCACCACCACCACAAATAAATATATATATATATATATATTTTTTTTTTTTTTGCTGTCAGAATGGCGGCGCCGCCGCCGTTTGAAGCGCCACAAAGACAACAAGCCTGAGCGGCCTGAGAACTGTCATAATTGTCAGCCCGGCTCCCGTCGGCGAGAAACTCTCGAGGCGACTTTGCGATACTCAAAAGACGAGTGACGACGTTTTATGCTGGAGAGGAGCGGAAAAACGGACCCTCTGTTTCTGGGGGGATAAAAAAAAGGGGGGGCATTTGAAGGGAATTTGAATAAAAAAAGGTAAAAGTTTTTAGTGAGGATAATAATACTGGAACTTGTCTTTTTATTTTTTTTATGTATTCCCTTCCAATAAAAGCCCCGCCCACCCCTCGCGCTCACAAACACATTCCTCTGGCTTCCTCCCGTTCTCGAACCCAACGTTGAGCCGGTCCAGTCCGGTTCTGCTCAAGGTTCCCTCCGTTTTTTGTTTTTTTTTTCCCTCGCCAGTCCTGCCAGCCGCTCGCGCGCTCGCTCACTCGCGGCGGGTTCTGTAAACCACGAAGGTCGCGGCTGAGAGACCTGCTCTACATGAAAAGTCCCCCGAGATAAATTCTGTTATGATTTGGTGCGATACTGTATAAATACACCCGACCGCTCTCCTTTTTACACGCGTAAAATGCTTACATTGAGCACGGAGGTGGATTTACCTCTCAAAATCTGAGCCCTCCGAGCGCCGCCGAGCGTCCTCATAACTTCTCAGTGGACACGTGTTTCCCTCTAAACGTCTAAATACCTTATGAAACTTCATATTACAGTCAATAAAACCCAAATCTAAAGTTGCCTGTCACATTGTTTATCCCTCTTTGTACGGATGCAAATTGATGGTGCCGCCATCTTTTGCGGGCGGAGGGGTCATGTGACTGAGGCGGAGGACGTCGCAGCCAGTCAGAGCGCCTCATTGGCTGTGAAATGGCGACCAGGAAGGGTTCCTGAGGCCGGAGGCAGGAGAGAGAGGAGAAACCTCTTGTAGATACGGAAAAGTGGGTATATTAAAATGTGTAAGAAGTTTTGTGACTTATCTCCGTCACATTTTGATCACATCGCTTATTGTTGGTCAAATATCGCAAAGTTTTTGAGTTCAGATTAGTTTTGTTTGACAACTGAATCAGTTGCGTGCGAACTTATAGACATGTAGCTATATTCAACAGTTTAAAAGTATTTGTAAACTCTTCCAGTGTTTTGAAAACATATATGCTACATTTTTATTTCAAATAAATTCCAGAACAGAGGAACCCTGACCATCGAAAAGGGTCAATAAAACAATAAAACTGACGATCAGATTCGTATAAAGTTGCATCTCATGTATTTTGGCTCTGAATCGCTGATGGCGGGTTGCGCTGGCGACAGCGCTCGCTTGCACCGGCACTTTGGACGCTAACGTTAGCTCTGGTGTCAGTGTGGATGCTAACATTGGCTCTAGTGACCGTGCGGACGCTAACTTTAGCTCCGGGGTCCGTGTGGATGCTAACGTTAGCTCTGGTCTCTGCGTGGATGCTAACATTTGGCTCCAGTGTCAGCGCGGAGGCTAACATTAGCTCCGGTGTCCATGCTTCTGCATCGGGTTCAGCATTGAGGCGATCCCGCAGTCTTGAAGAGCTTCAGTGAGAAGAAATGAAGACAACCACGCTCTTATCCAAACTTCCATCAGAAAGTTTATTCGTAATAAATATATATTTATGCATCTGCATGGGCTTGGAAAAACCTGACAATTGCTGGCATATTAAACAGCTTCTGGTTCTGCAGTTCTACAGTTTGGTTCAGTGTTTGGGCAAAGGACCATGTGGAAGGCGAAGATCTGACCGGGGCTGCTAAACTCCGGTCGCGTCCGCCGGTTTCATAGTTTGACATGGTGACAGGATGCATGCTTGTCATGAAAAAGCTTCTTTAGTTTCACTGATCTTCTATGGAATCAGTAATATATATACACATATGTATGTGCAATATGTCTATACATTTCATGGCTATCACATTTGGAGTTGTAGAGATATGTCTCACTCTGGAGATTGAGAAGGACCATGGAACCAGTCCAGCCGCGGGGGCTTCTGGGGTGAACGTATCATCGCCAATAAAGTGGTTTGTGCATCAGGTTTAATATTTCATCAGCAAAACTGTTGTTCTTCCACATGCAAACGCGATCGCCCGTTCAAGAGAGCAGACTTGGCGGGCCCAAAAAGGGTAACGAGATCTCCCGATTGTGGTCGTGCGGATGCTTTTAATCAGCGCGGGTGCAGCTCCTGCCGGCGCCGTCCTCACCTGCGGAACCTTAAAACACTTAGCCAGCTCTGTCTTTCATCTCGTCTCTTCAATTATGCCTGAGCCTTGACCCCCGCTTCCCCCCCCCCTCCTCCCATCTGTTCGGACTCCACTTTCTTCACATCTTGCTGGCTCCTTTTATGAATTGGGGGAAAAAAAAGAAGAAGAAGAAGAAAAAGAAGTCGCCATTATCCAGAGTGCACCCTAATCGTTGGTGTTGAGTAGCTGAAAAAGGCCGGAGAGCCGTGAGGAATCAGGAAGTGGTCCTCAAAGCGAGCCGCGCATTAAGTGGCAGCGCCGCGCATGTCGGAGAAGGTTTGCGGCGGGTCGGCGGACACGTTGGAAACCCCCCCCACTCCCGCCGTGCCCTCTCAAGCCGCGTGTTTTCAAAACGTCGACGCACCGGGAGCCCTTTGGCGTCGGCGTGGGCCCTCAGCGAACTCCCCTGCAGAAACACCAGCCTGCGCGGGACACAGCGAAACCGCGCGTTGCACATCGAGCGAGGAAAACGAGGCCCCGATTGTTCACGGCCCCGCGGTGGCTAATGCCAAATAGTTATTGCCGTGGTCACGGTGGCTTGGCTGCGGGGAAGGAACGTGGTCTGGGTGGGCCCTGTCAAGGTCGCGCAGCTGCGCCGTGCTCTGGCTGTGCCTCCGCCGCAGCCACGCTCTGCGACAGGGATCTGATAAACTCCGGTGGGACATCCGAGTTTGACGTATGCGGACAACATGGCCGCCTGCGACGAGCCGGCGCTGCTGTGACGTGCGTCGAGCGTGACGTCAGGAGGCCAGAGTCATTTTGTTAAGTAATGTTTGCTCGGTTTTATGGGCCATCTTATCGCAGCGTGTGTGTGTGTGCGCGCACGCGCGCGTGCTGCTAGCTGCTAACGTGACTCACCCGGTAGCTGTAATTCCTCCCATGCTGCGTCCTACTTCACACGCTCATGGTGAGAACTGGAGGACGCGTGCAGGCCAGACTCCTGCCGCCACCCCGGCTTCTTCTTCGTGGGTATCCCACAGGCTTCGTCTGGCACGTTTCACCCGCCCCCCTGCGCTCCTTGTTTACGTTTTGCTGCGTTTCGGTTGGTCCTTTGGTAGACGTGGGTCGCAGGGGCAACGATCTCCATCCTACATGTCTGACACTCATCTGCTCTGGTCGTTTTGCGCCTATCCGGGTCGCGGTGGCCTGCCGTCCGATCCGTATTGCAGCTGACCCATATGGTTGCTTGTCTTCCTTGTCTGACCCTCCACCCAAGACCAGTTTGCCATGGGAGACCCTACCAGGGGCGGCTGCCTCAATACCCGAATACCATTTAATGAGAACGTGAAAACTGTCCGGCGTCGGTCAAACCAAAGTCGTTTCGCAACCGCAATAGAAAGGTATATACCCAGAAGGAACCAGTGGAACCATCGGTCCTTGTAGGATGTTGGGTCAACAGGAAGACAACTGAGCAAACCGTCACCATATTTGTTACTCTGGCAGATACGTCACATTTGCATTTTTTGACTATTTTGAGTTGGAAGGCCGATTGTTCCATAAATGTGGTCAGAGCAGGTTCAATGTTCCGCAGCAGCTGCCATTACAGCACTAGAACTGTTACAGGGAACATGGAAGCCGAAAACAGGCTTTTGGAAACGAGTTCCTCCCGTCACACCTGCTGACCATTCGCGCCGCCATCTTGGAAACGAGGTCCTGCAACCCAAATTCACACGTTATTGTCACATGACCCCACGCAGGATGTTCAGCTAGGTGTCCTGATGAGTTAAAGTGTGAAGCCGTTTAAGGAACCTTCCCAGAACATTTAAAGGGCCGGCGGCCGCTGGGTCACGCCGGCTTTTTATTGGTTAATGAGCAGAGGAGCAGACATGTGGTGGAGGTGTTGAAGGGTGATGGCGTCATCTTTCAACCTGGGGTCTGTTTTCTCATGTTTTTGGGGGCTGAAATGATTAATAAAACAGAACAGTTTTAATCTTTTAGGCATTGATCGAGGGCACGCTTGTTAAATGGGGCAACTGTCAGCTGAAAAAGGTCGTTTTTTTTTTCACTGACCAGCTGAGTTCATTTCAAGCGTCTCATGCTGAGAGAAGAGAGAAGGATTTTTATTTTCGTCCACCTGTAGCTAGCATTAGCAATTCCAATTAGCAGAAAACATAACCTAAGGATATTTCTTTACATAAGAATTAAATACCTTTTCTTCAGTGAATGTCCCTTTTTTTTTGGATCCTATTTCTTTTTTGGGTCGCTATCCTTCCTGGGATCCGACACAGTAACTCATACATGCGTAAAACCACCCCAGAAAAATGCATTAAAAACATCACATTGCAGTAATTAACACCTATTGTATGATAACATACAATCGCCTATAATCATTTATAATGTATCACATAAAATACACATATTATGGTAATAATATTTCCACATAGTATATAACCCATCATAAAATATTCCAGTTAAATATATCATCACACGAATGTACATATAACGTATGAGTAGCTCTTGTCTGCTTCGCTAGTGAATCGAGCGGCTCATTTTAATGAATTTAGTGCGCGTTATACCTTTCAAGGACGGCCCGCGTTTGCGTTTGGTTGTACGTACTACAGTGTGTGTGCGTGCGTGTGTGTGTGCGCCGCCGCTGCCGCCGCCATGCATTCACCAGCTGCGGAGTGTATGTGAGGGATTAAGAGGGCAGGCCAGTTGTGAAGCTGCTGCCAGATTGATATACCGAGACGATTCTCTCCTAGCAGTTCATCTTCGCCTCCCGACAGAACCTGCTGTAATGTGAGCCGACTTCACGACACACACACGCACACACACACACACGGGCACGGACACGGACACACACACACACGTGTACATCCTGACACGAAACATTAGACGCATGTAAGGACGAAATGCATTGTACTCCGGTGAGACAGCACAGATGTATGAGATGGATGCAGCTCCCAGCCTTGAACCTGCAGCCTCTCTCTGCTACGCCCGGAATGCATGGGAGCACTTGTTTGTGTGTGTGTGTGTGTGTCTTTGCTGTATATGAGTGTGTGTGTGTGTTGCAGCATTAGAACAAAGGAGCCTTTTGTACAACAGGCCCGTGGCTGCGGCATTTCCTACTCAAACACATGCATTTTCATGTATGCTCATGTGCACCGCTCACATGTGCGTGCGTGTGTGTGTGCGTACGCACAAGCGCGCGCGCGCGTGTGTGTGTGTGTTCGCTGTCTATCTGGAGCGGCCGCGTCCCCGCGGAGCGCCGCGCTCGCTGCAGGCCAGACTGACTTCAGGCCTCCTGCTTTTTCATAAGACCCCCACCACTCGCCTTTAGCTCCTCTCGGTAAAGATCCTGAAGCCTTGCGCTGCGGCTAATGCTAATTCTCCTCCTCGCAGCACCTAGAAAACACACACACGCACGCAAACGCGCATCGGCGCCGTCGCGAAGGAAACATTTTGATTGGACTCCAACCGCCGAGGACACGTGAGGGGAAATCACCCGACCCGCGGACGGAGCGTCAGTTTAACCTTAAATTCAGACTTTTGAGCAGGGAAAAATGGACAAACATCGCGGCGGCGGCGGCGGCGGCGGCGCCAACGGGCTCTACCTGGACTTGATTTAGCCGCTGGCACCAGTTCAGCAGGTCTGGATCCAATTCAAACGGCAGTGCTGTCGTCACGTTCCAGCATGGTTATAGATTTTTACGGCGTGGCTATTGGAAACACTCTGTGCTGCTAAAAATGCACGTCAGGACACTTAATCGCGGCTCTAAATCGGCTGCAAGGAGGAAGGGAGGAGGGAATGAAGGAAAGGAAGTAAAGAAGGAGGGAAGCGGCTGTTTTAGGCGTCCAGGTGAAACTGCTCTTCACTCTGCTTATGTCATCGCTGGTAACCGGAGGCTTGGATGAGCACGAGCGCCTCCTGGTCCAATTATCATCTCAGAAGAGGCCAAACGCAGCAGAGGAGGTGCCGCGGACTTTAGAGCAAGAGAGGAAGACTGAGCCGGCCCCCCCCACCCCCCCAACCACACACACGCACGTCCAATAAGCTGTTTATTCATTACGGCGTCCCCACGTGAGTACACGCAAAGTTGTTGTCCGAGTGCGCATGAAGGCGGCGTGTGTTTCCGACGTCTTTAACGACTTTTCTCTACATATTTAATATATATTTCGCTTCTCATAGAAAAGAGTCGCTGACACATGCACACATCTTAGTTTAGTTTAGTTTAGTTTAGTTGACGCCTGTTAATTGTTACAGATGCAACAGTTACTCTTTACTGGGCTCCATGCGCATATAAATACAATCACAATAACATGTTTAATGTTTATGTCATAAATACACACGCACGCCCGACACTAACTAATCAATAGGATCTGCAAACATGGCACCACGCGCGTTGAGATAAGAACGAATAAAATAAAATCATCAGACGGGAAATCAACGAAAAAAACAAAAAGCAGACACAGGTCAAATGTTCTGTCGTCTCCTCCCGAGAAAAACCTTTTAACTGTTTTCCCAAAACTGCCTTTACTTGCTGCTTGAGTTATGTAATATTAAATGTATATTATCCCACTCAGAAATGGCTCCGTTCCTGGCGGGTTTTTTACTCATGGCCGCGTCTGCTTTGAGCAGGTTTTTTATTCTTGAGTGAAGACGAGCTAGCTGTTTCAAAAAAAAAAAAAACGTAAATATTAAATATTGCGAATAAAGTTAGAAGACGCCGCCTTAATCTGCCAAGCTGAGCCTGATCGGTGTATGGAAATATGGCCGAGATCTGGTTGTGTTTACGTCATTTGTTGTGCGCATTTGTGGGAGTTGTGAAGTTTTGCCGAGCGGCGGCGGCGGCTCGTCAACGCGTGATCGCGGCATCCTCGCGAGCGCCTCGGGGGCGCAAATCTCACACCTCCATTCGCTTCCTGTTCAGCGTTTGAGGAGCCGTCACAAAACGATTAATAATGCACTTTCAAGCGTGGCGGATTTTGATTTGGAGGCGTGATTTATTTCCCTTTCTCCATATGACGACTTTGTACTTTGCTACAAAGTGCGTCCTGCATTTTCCGCAGCGCCGTCGCTCGATGAAAAAGAAGCGGCGGAATTTGATTAATCACAGTGAGTTGCTTTTTTTCCCCCCTTCAAACCGGAGCTTCTAATGATATATGTTTAGATGCGTTTAGGCGATTAAACGCGAATGATTTCCCTGAGTCGTCATCTTATCCGCATCGGCGCGGCGCCATGTACCCGCAGGCTCCCCCCAGCCCAGCGTCCTCTCTCGGGTCAAAAATCTTTGTCTTTATTAAAAAGCGACGCGAGTGCCTACGGACGCCAAACTTATTTCAGCGTCAGAAGTTTCCCCCCCCCTGTTTTGTCTAATCTCACAAGAGGCCGCGTCTGTATGAAGTAATACGCAGCGGCAAATCCTGGGAGCTCGCCGAGCTTTAAGGATTTGCTGCAGCCAAGTGTCACAACGCGTGTGTTGCAAAGCTCCTCATTAATATTTTACCTGCTGGTGTCCGCATGGTGCCTGCAAGCGCCACTGAAATGCAGCTGAGAGCATCCCGACGCTCGTAGCACTTAATGCTGAATCCGGTCAACCTCGGCGTCATCAGCCTTGCATGATATGCAGCCACCGGCCAAAACATTACGACCACCGCGCGTCCACCATAGAGTACAATACAACAACCCTGGAATTAATTAAAGAGTTTAATGTTGGATTGTGATTGAATGTGTGTGAGAGAGGTGTTGACATGTTTGAATGATTGTTATTGGGACTGTAGTTTGTGACGCTGTTGGACTGTACTGGGTTACACTGGGAGGGGTCCCTAATATTTTGGTCACCACGCAAAATAAAGTCCCAAGAGCGATCACTGAAATTGGGGATGGTGAATCTTTGGGCATCTCATGATTCGATTCGATGGTGACTCGATGGTGAAACCATTATCGATGCATCCCGATGCGTCTTAGTTCCTCCCCGTGTGATGATGGTCCATCATCTCATGTTCCAGCTCCCCTACCAGCGTTCTATGGCGGTTCCATGACTCGGGTTATGGTCTGTTTGTAGGGTGTCGGATCGCCATGTCAGTAAAAAAATATCTTCCAGACGGACGTCGTTTCTCGTCGTAGCGTGAGAGTCCTGGTTCTCAACCAAAGAACGTGGACGCGTTGGATAGCATTTGCGATTGGCTCCGCCCCTTCCTGAGTTGGGTGGAAGCTCTGATGTGGCTGCTCGATGCTCCTCTGGCCACAGGCGGGTGTTTCTCTTCCTCCTCCAGGTGGAAACGTGTAACATGGGTTCTCATGTCTGAGCCGAGTTTGACATAAATATTGTGGCGACTTCATCGAAGCTCGAGTGCTTCCACACGCCAGCTTTGACTGCAGGGGGCGCCGCCCCCGTTTCCCGCCCCGCCGTCTTGTGCCTCTGAGATATTCATGCCATCGACCGGCCGGGGCGCCGCACTCATGCACTTCCGATTTCCACCTTTTACGTTCCGTCAACATTAATTTAGAAAATCCAATTTTTGGACATTTGTGAGGCGACTCAGAGGCGCCCGCGCCACAGCGCTTTAAGAATCAATTTTTTTTTTCCTCTTCCAGCCCCAATTAAAACGCTGCCCTCAAACTGATTGTTTTAAATATATATATATTTACATAAAAGAATTTTATTGCAGGTCTGCTGCATTGTGTTCTATGATAACCGTGCGGCGGTTCTAATGTTATGGCTCGTCGCTGTGCGACTGCGCGCTCACAGCTAGCAGGCGCGAGACCGCGGCCCATGTAACCCCATCGTCCCGCCCGCCCGTCCCCGGGCGCCGCGCTTGTTTGCGGCGTATCCGGTTCCCGCCGCCAGATGCTCCGCGCGGCGTATCCGTCCCCCCCGCCGGCGGCGCCCGGCCGCCTGCTGTTCTCAGGGACTCGGCCGCGCCTTGTCCGAACAAAGGCTGCACTGACGGACGCGGTGGCGCATTAAAGGGCTCCACGGTAAAACTTTGAGGCCAGAGACTCGCGCGTTGCTCCGCCGATCCCCTTACGGCCCCCCGCCCCCTTTCTCCAGTGCAGCCACCAGCTATCGAGGAGACGCCTCCTCTGAGATCGCCGCTCGGGTGCATTAGCCGCGCACTTTCATGGCACGACAAATTGATGCTCTGCTGATGGTGAGGGGAAAACATTGCGCGGTTAAACTCGCCCTCACCTTTTTTTTTTCTTTTTTTTTCTTCCCTGCACCGCGCAGGAAGGCTGAATACGTCCTCCTTCTGCCGCACGATTGCTTCCGCTCATCCCGCCCGCTGGTTTAACTCGGCTTATCTCCTGCAGCATCACCCTCTTACTGGAGACGCCGGCCTGCCCACCCGTCTCTGTTTAACTGCCCTCATTACTGTGTGTAATGTACAGCAATCTACATGCGGCGTGTGTGTGTGTGTATAGGTATATACACACACACACACACACACCGTATATGTACATATGTACAGCATGGCTTACCCATGGTTAACCAGCATTCTCTTCAGCACCACGGACAGCTGACGGCAGCATCTCAGTGAAGTGTGTATCTTTAAGGTGTTTTATAATTTTTTACACCATTTTTTTGGCATTTTAAGACTATATATATATATATTTAAGCATAACATTACGACCAGCGCGTGTCCACCATAGAGTATAATACAACAGCCCTGCAATCAGTTCTCCCTTCAGGAGGAGTTTTATGTTGGATTGTGATTGAATGTGTCTGAGAGAGGTGTTGACATG
>CAAKHG010020588.1:2500-33901 GCA_901007715.1 Dactylopterus volitans
CCAGTTGTCTCTTGGCTTCTGCCCAAGTGGGCTCCTTGCCCTGGAGGGTCATGACAGCCTGCATCACTGTCTCCACCAGCGCTGGAGGACAGCCATACGACTTGATTTCTGTCATGTCCTTCTTATTCAGAGACTCCAGAGCCTGCGTGCAGAAAGAGGAAGCGACAGGGACTGTCTGGTTGCGGGATTACGGCGTGAAAGGACTGCTGAATCATGCTGCATGAAATTTTTACATGACAGGCGGCGCACACTTGAATGGAAAAGAAAAGTCAAACGCTCACGGGGGATTATTAGTGATCAGACATCAAGGAAATTACCCAGCGGGGCAAAAATAACTGCTGCTCACATAAAAATGACCACAGACAAAGGCGCAAGCATGACTGACCGCAGGGCGCGGACATACCTTCATGGCCTCCTCGAGGGCAGGCAGGGCCTCATCCAGGTCTCGCTGTGCATTCTCAGCCATGGCTTTGCACTGCAACTCCTCGGCCGCGATTTTCTCACTGTTGGCGCTCACCGCCTCAATGCACACACATGCACCAATAACTATTACGACGCTGTTGTGTTTCTTGGCATCGAATGTTTGATTCCGATAGAATTCTCATAGAATTTAACAGGTACTACCACCTCAATCGAACCGTGGCTGTAATTTGATGAATCGTCTCTGAGCAGCTTTCCTTTCTGCCATGAAGCTTACCCTCTGCTGCTTGTCGGCCTCGATCTTCTGCTGTATGATGACAGACAGGTACTCGTCACACTGCTTCTGGAACTCGGTCACCTGCTTCTTGGCCTCCTCCAGCTCCAGCGACATGGCCTCCACCTTCTCCCGCGTGTCGCTGATCTTAAAAAGCCCGTTACGCAGCTTGCTCACCTGCTCCCCAAGTTCACTGCGCTTCTCTGCGAGCAGCCTGACCAAAGCAAACACACACACACACACACAATCAGACGGATGTGTCTATCGATGTTAGCTTTGCCTGCAAGTCACGGGGAATTTTTTTTTTTATCCTCAAAGAGATGCAAAATCAAATTCATTGAATTAGGCCAAAACTTACTTGACATGCAAGATAAAATAAATAAATGTCCAGTAAACTCTAAAGGAAATTAACCAAACAAGCAACAACCATCCTCTTTGTAGTGCATTTGGTAGATGTTGAAAGGAGAAGTTGCAATTAAAGAAAGAAAAAAAAGTGCTTTAATGTGCCTACTTTTTATATCCAGACACCAGCTCCAGGTAGTTGGTGGGTGTCACGTAATTATGTCTTCTCAGCTCCAATTTCATCCTCTGGGAGAGCTGCGCCACTGACTGGTGAGTGGTCACAAAGATGCTGGCTACCTTCGTCTGGTTCTGCAACACCGGGGAAACGTACTCAAGCTAATGATACTCACAGCTCCGGAACTGTGGCGCCGCTATGCTTCCAGCCAGGTCGCCAGTTCTCCGGTTTCAATTAAACTAAGTCTGTGGGAACACATCCCATATACAACAGTGCAACAACGGTGACACTCACAAAATAGGTTTTAACAGATAGCGGCTGGTACAGTTTAATGGGAAGTCACGGATGTTTTTTTTTTTGTTTAATACTTGCAGTTTTTCAGTTTTGATATACATGAAATCAATCAAATGAATGTGGTCTTGTTTTAAAAACATTAAGCAGTATAAATGTAATTTTTAGTCCTGTTTAGTGAACACAAAAATAAAAAAAAAACACTGCATTTGTGCATTTGTCCCGTCTATCTTTTCCATTTTCAGGCTTCTTCACTCGCACACTGACTATGCGGCTAAAACCACCGGTGCGCCTCACCCCCTCAAAGGAGCCCAGCTCCAGTCCATCCAAGTATCTCTCAGCCACCTCCAGCAGGGCGTCTTTGGGCCACTCACAGAACCAGTCAATGGTGGAACAGTTGACAAGTGCTGGGTATTGCAGGATACGGTTCCTGTTGGTAGGCAGCAATTTAAACATCTCATTTAAATCCATTTTAGGATCCCCATTAAAGCCTGCGGACACAGAATCTATAAACTAATGCTGATGGAATGGGTGTCGGTTTTTGGAACATCTTGCCCCCTGGACATGCCTCAAAATCATTGGAGCAGTGCTGAGCTTGGCTCCCGATGGGCTTTTTTAAGATGTTTACCTTAAAACTAAAGTGTAAATAACAATTACTAGCTTTTTTTATGTATAGCAGTGCATGCCAGAGGCCTACAGAGTGAGTTTATCTGGATAATTAGCAGAACAGCGCTCCACGAGCTCAGGCAGTGGGATATGGATCCTGCTGGCAAGTGGTGATCAGAGGGCAAGGATGCCTCGTCGCCCAGAGAATGCTCATTGGCTCTGGGTAATGGACTTGCCAGCAGCAGAAACCATTAGCAGGATTATGTGTGACACTGCCCTGAGCCTCTAATTACAACCAGGCCATCGATGTCTGAGGGGGGATGAGGTGCTTTGTGATAGAAATGTGTGCAATTGTGAGTGTGTGTGTGACAATAGTTAGAAAAGAGCGAGGCAGAAGAACGGAAAATGTGCGTGTATATCCATGTGTGCACCACATTTATATGATTATTACGGCGGCTGACCTCCGCCACGCCAGCCGATATGTCACCCCCAACAGCAGCGCGCCTCTCAACCTTGAGTCAACACTGAGTCCAAGCGGCAACGGCTGACTGAGGCTTAGTGACCAGAAAATTAAATCTATTAAGTTGATTGATCGTATAATGCTGTCCTCGCTGCTAGCTTGAGCTGCTGAGAGACTTTATTTGCATCGCTAAAATGGTTCACAGCCGTGCGGGTATTTCGAAATGGTGACTTGGCTGCGGGGAGCTCGTGTGGTTCGGTGTGCTGTTGCAACCGTTGGGTCAGGGGCCAAATCCCATTTTTAATCCATTCACATGATAATGTCTCAGATTCCTCTACTATAAAATGATATTAGAGACACAGTGTGGACTAGTGGGGGGGTCATATGAGCACCATCTGACCCACACTGTGTCACTGCTACACGCTTAAGTGGTCCCCATCCAAAATTTTCTTTGTTGCAAAAAGACGCGGATCTGACTTTTCATGAAAGTGTGAACAGGACAAATCACACGGGATCTGATGTTTTCATATTGGATGCGGGCCATTTCCATCAGTAGTTCTTGCTGCTCAAGGAGGAACAAAACACGGAGCACAGCTGCGATGGAGGACGTCAGTCGAGAGGCAGTGTGTGTTGTCAGAGAAAAAAAATTAAGAGCCTTTAAATCAAGTTTAAAGAGGCTGAAGACTCAAACCAATAAAGCGGTCGCAATCGGATCAATTACCCGTGATACAATGAACTTGACTGAGTTCTGGGTGATAAATCCGGCTGTTAGCGCCTCGGCGAGCGCGACCATTTCAGCTGGCAGCTTCGATATTGATGACGAGATGGGCGCGTTGCTCCACCAAACACCATTATTAAACGTTTGCCTCTCTTTCTCTTCATCCTTGTCCTTGTTAACATCCGCTCCCGGATTTGCCCGCTCTCCCTGCACATCAACCTGACTGCGGAGCTGTGAACGCTGACTTCAGGGGCCGCGCGCTCCCCACCGCGTGACAGCGTGCTGGGACGTCTTTAAATCTGGATCTGACCTATAAATCCAGAGAGCGTGGACTGATCGTGTGCCGGAGCGAACAGTGTCAGAATACCTGAAGGGCTCTCCAACTGGACTCATGCAGAGAACTATGTGCAGGTTGTTCCTGACTCGCTCTATTAGGTAGCTGAATAAGGCGTCAGGAGTCTCGGCCACGTTGTCCTTCCTGGCCGACTCGGACAGGGCATTGCACACCTGGAGGGACACAGCCACCTGTTACAGTATTATTGTTATCATGTTTGTCAGATCACTCTAGAATTACACAGGTCTACAAAGAAACATCACACTGAATAAACATAGAGAAGGCGAAGGTAGTAAACGTGATGCTTTGCACCTTCTTCAAAACAATGGTAAGCTCTCGAGGCCTCCCTATGTGAGAACAGTACAGACCTCAACAAACTCGTCCTGCTTGTAGAGGTTAGGCACCTCTCCAGAGCTCAGGATGTTGTTGATGTCCTCCAGGAAGGATTCCTCTGCAATCTGGGTGTCACTGATCAGGAAGACGGTGGGCTTGTTATCAACGCCAGTCAAACGGTACAGCTGCTTGATGTCTGAAATCAAAGACAGCAACGTTACAATCTAATCTTCAGCTTCAGGCCTCATTCCTGTACTTCCATCTTTTGAGCTTCGGATTTCCGTGTTTGAATTTCGAAGCCATCACACGGAGTCACGCTTTTGCTCCGCATGATCTCACCTTCTCTGAACTCCAGCTTGCGGTAATTCTTGGTGACTTCCACCTGGAACACCTGGTACCCACAGATGGAGGCAGCCATCTTTGACAAGCTCTGTCGGCCTGAGCCCCCAACGCCAACCAGCAGCATGTTGCCTCTAAGCTGACTGATCACGCGCACGACACGAGTTACTGAGGAGGAAACACAACGTGGTCACCCAAAATAATGTGATAAATTTACTCCAAATTTGGTTCTAACTGAACTGTAAAAGACGGCCTGGAAAGGTCGCATGTATCACATCGGACAAAATCTGCAGTTAGTTGTCACTGACTTTCGAATTTCTGCTAAATCAGTTAAAAACATTCAGCCTTTGAGCTCACATCGCCGCATCTGCAAGGATGTCAGCTGAGTGTCTTTTGTCCCAGTTGTATTTCTAATCAGCAACACTAGGAGCTCGTAGACAGATTTTGTAACCTAGCAACAGCAAGTACTTAGGGGAAGCACCCTGAAAATGAAAATGGATTTTCTACCGGCTTAAAAAAACAAAACACATCTGGCAGACACAGGCCCTTGATGTGAGTGTGTGTGTGTGTGTGTTGCATTCTCAGACGCACCGTGCTCGATGGCGTCCCGGAAGAGCACTAGGCTCATGGGCACCACGCCAGGCGTCAGGTTGTAGTCCTCAAGGTGGGTCTCCATGAAGGTCTTGAGGTCCTTCATGTCCGGTAGGTCCTCATACACTCGGGGTTCGCTGCGGAAATCACCTGACACGCCGAAACGCACACGAGAATTTGCATCACATAAACACATGCATAATTCCTGGTGCATGATTGCTCATGTGGTGATGACTGTATCAGTGCATAAATACCTACTACGAATAACTTACTGCACTCACAAGCACTACCACTTTTAATCCATTCTATCATCTTTTCTGTGAGGCCATTTTTGCACTCTGACATAAGTGTGGGGGTTTATGTGCGCAGTGATTATCATACCAAACACCGGAGGTTGTTTATTGGGGCAGATGCTGTGCAGTGTGAGGTCAAAGTGTGCGGCCAGCTTCTCTGCCAGCAAAGTGGCAAAGGCATCCATGTCGCTGTGATCCACGAGCCGGTCAGAGAAAACCCTGAGAACAAGAACCATGAATCATTAGCGACAAACATGACAGGCTGACGACGCAATAAAAATGTCAATGTATGTTTAGGTTGATATCAAAGAAAAGTGTGTATTGAAGGGGAGTATGTAGCTCCAGGCAACACATCCAAGAAATATTTTAGTTTAAAAACTGTTAACTTGCTGGTTGTAAAAGTAGAATGACGACAGCCAAATACGCTGAATGACTGTGAGAAGATTAGAGATTCGTTTAAAAACAGATGCTAACAGGTCTTGGTGTAGTAGGCGATTCCAGACACAGCCAATGTGCAGCTGTGATGAAATCATGAACGCCGATGTAAAATATCATGGAAGTCCATCCAGTATTTGATGAGAGGCTCAGCGGCCCCAAGAGTCAAACTCCATAAATGTGATGCTGAAATTGTACTTACCTGAAGCACTCATGGATCCACAGTCTAGTGATGTCACTTTTAGTGTCATGGTAGTCTGGATGTGCTCTTAGCAGACCCTGAAAAACCTAAAAGAACAGGAAAAAATAGGTTTAAGTTTATAGATTACTAAATACTTAGCTGACTTAAGCATCAGACCTAATAATCACTGATACCCGCAACGCAGGATTAAATGAGGTACAATGAGCCCTCAGCAAGTGATGCTAGTTGTCTTATGAGCCCACTTGGATATTTTGAAAAACACTTCATACTTTATGTATGAATATATGTGTGTGCTGTGGGTATAACTGCATCAAGCCATCCACTGTATAAGTGTTCTTGTGTGTACCTTGGAGATATCCCGAAGGTTGAAGAGGTAGTGTATCTTGGCTGGAGTAGGAAGGAAGCGAGCTGTCACAGAGTAATAGAGCTCCAACGTGGCCTGAGTCAGAACCTCGCCGATGGGCTTCACGTCCTCCTTAAAGCCTTGTAGCTTCTGGTTAATCATGGTACTGTAAATTTGTCTGATCTGAGATTCCTGCATTGTAGAGATACACATATTTTTAAGTTGGACTGCTCCATGTTGTCCACTTCACACACTGAGGAAACCTCATGAATGAAAGATTTTTGAGCCTCGAAGTTAAAGAAAAGCTTCGTTTCAATGTCATTTTATTTCTCTACACTGACACACTTATTCAATTTCATGTCTATTTCCTGGTTCGTTCATGGATTTCACGGCATGTTGACTTGAAATAAGTCTGTTTATTAGTCTAATTTGGTTCCCTGTGGTAAAAAGCTACAGAGGAGAGGTCATGGGAGCTGGCAGGACTTACATGAGGGAAGGTCATATTGATGAGGTTGAACCGACTCTGTAAGCGGTCAGAAATGTGAGTCCTGCCTCCCCCGGGGGGCCCCATCGAAGCCAGCAAGAAGATGTCCTAATGTATCACATACACACAGGCGCACACGCGCAACCACAACAAACATATGGTAAATTATCATCAAGTTAAATAGTCAGCAGTGATGGAGCAAAGGAGTGGGCACAGTTTATATAACGCCCTCAATGATAAGCGGTTTGATTAATGTGTTTACTGCGCCTTAAGAAGGAGGCACAAAAGTGAAAATGACCGTGTGGCGCGCGAGCGCGCGCACACAAGCCTTTTTCTCACCTTGACAAACTTTCTGCTCTGTTTCTGGCGGTCGTACCAGAAGCCGAAGTCGATCCAGAGGCGCAGCAGCTCCAGCGGCGGCTGGGAGCCAAAGAGGTCGTGGGCCGGCATGTTGAGGTCGTCCAGGAAGCAGAGCAGGTGCTTCCCGCCTGCGGGGACAAACACACCTTTGGTTCTCTTCTCGATGCGGCTCTCCACGACGGCCTGGATGTTATTGGAGGTGGTCTGGACGGTCGTGAACACGAGGTGGGAGAGAAAGAGGCAGAAATCACAGAAGCTGTGAAACAACGGCAAATATGAAGTTTCCCATTTAGAGGAATGAGGAGAAAGTAGATCCAGAAAAGACTTTTTGGATGCACTATCTTGTATTTGTGTAATTTAATCTCATCAATTTAGACACAACTGTGGGTTTGGCAGCTTGAACTTCATAAATCATGTGACCGAATGCACGCAGGAACTAGAATGTTTACATTTGGGGTCTTACAATTACATCCACAGCTGAGACATAGACATTTTCGTCATGATGAAAATCAACTCAAGTGGATTTTTTTATTATTATCTTTTGAAACATTGAAAAAAATGTATATTTTTGAGGTGAGGTGGTAAATTGTTCACTGAAACTAGTACTAATCCATGCAGTATATGAAAAGCTGCATTCACAGATGGCCTAAAATGTAGAATGAATAAAAATGGCAGGAGAGCTGCCGGGGTAACGTCAATATTGCTCCGTGCAGTCGGCTATTTGGAAAATTTGGTGGTAATGGTGATGGGCGCCGGGCCGTGGGGGTTATAATGGTTATGATGATGGCTGGATGATGAGGATGGACTCTCTCTCTAACAAGCCTTTATCAACGCTCTCCAAAACCGACGCCACAAAGCCTAATAATGGCATTAGTTATTTGCACACTAATTGCAGTTAAACAGAGACACAAGTTTCTCTTCGGTAAAGAGCTGCAAAGATTAACTGAGCATTGTCAACTATGAGGTTATACCTATAAATCATATTCTGTAATGTTTAATAAGAAAATTAAAAACCCTCTGACTCCAGCTTCTTATATGTTAAAATTCTACGGCTTCTTTGCTCCTCTATGACAGTGAACTGAATATCTTTAGGTTGTGGAGAAAACAAGACATTTGAGAACGTCATCTTCGACTCTGAGAAACACTGATTGACGTTTTACATTTTGTTTTACACTTTACAGTCCACGCAAACTCATCATAGTTTCCAGTAAGAGTATCTCTCACACACAGTCATCACCTATATCCATTCATCTTTGCATGGCAGTATCTCATATCAGAGCTCCTCTTTCAAGGTTATATTCTAATGAGAAAGGCGGTCAGTCGTGATAAAATGTTGAATTTAGCATGAAACCTGTGTGATCATTTGAAATAGAGCCTTCTTGCGAAAACACCCTCAAGGACAGACCCTGCAGCAAGGACAGAGGAACTCGCCATGAACCGCACCAACCTGTGAGGACATGTTGACAGTGAGGGCAGTCCACTTGGATTTATCCAGGCCTTGGAGGACAGTCTGGGCCACCGAGGTCTTACCAGTGCCCACCGGCCCCGTGAGCAGCACTGGGCACTGCCGCGACACCAGAGCCTTGACCAGGAGGTTATAGCGAACCGTGTCAACTGTGGGGACCATAATCTTATAGAACGGAGCGCTGCAGGCCAGAGCAGGGATAGAGATGTTGTTAATAGGTAATATCATATAATGCTTATTGGTTTCGAAAGGGATAGTGAAGGTAAAGTGGATAAAACCGCTCCACCCTCGCTTCCACAGTGTCACGCTGAGGTCAGGCGCATGAAGCCATCTTGCTACTCACTTAGCATTGCAGCGCCAGCCCTTTGGCAGCTTATCTTGGAAAGGGGCCCAGGTTTTGTTCTTGGTGTCTACATAGTACTCGTACACCGTGTCCTGGGAGTGTTCACACAAAGAGGAGCTCAGTGAATTACAAGCTCATATCGTGTCGGTGCCTGCTCAGACCAGTGATGGCAGTTGACTGACAGGATGCGTGTCTGGTGCCTTCATGGTTGGTAAAATGCTGGGAATGCAGTGGCGCAAATGGACAGACAGGAGAAGGTGCCGCAAACTCACACAGTCGAGCTACGCATCCAACTGTTGCTGTGAGGTTCCTGTCGTAGTGAATGAATGGTCACCTTTTTAAACATGAATCTCTAATATAACATAATTTTGACATTGGCTTTGGCTTGTGTCGGTCTCCACTGGTAGGACAGCGGTCTGCGCCCTTCTCTTAGGGACAACAATGCAAAAAAAGACCATATCAAGTTAATGTGAATGGTTTCACATGGGGGGGGGAATTGAAAACCTGCTCCGTCTCGTGCAGACAGCAAAGTGTGCTTTATAAGTCAGTATAAAATATGAGGGAAGTGAGAAAGCGCCACTGTTCGACGAGCTGGACGGGTGTTGTTATTTGACATTGAGGGATTAGGATGTGTTGACTTGGCCAACTCGTTCAACCGTCTTTGGAGGGGATATCATGTGCCATGTGGCAGCTACGCCTTACAATCGCTTCTAGTTTAAAAAGTCTATTGACATGTGTTGCAGGCTAAAACTACACTTATAATGTGACCACTTTAACCTGCCCATGTGTAATCAGCGTCTGAGCAACTGTGCTTGTTATATGAGGACCTTGCTGGGGAAGTTGCGCTCCATGTCCCGGAGGAAGATGTCCATCTTCTTGCGTCCATCCTCATCAACGGAGGCACAGATGGACCAGATAAGGCTGAAGATGAACCAGAGCTCCACAATCCGACCAAAGTCCTTTGCGTCGGAGGTGTTCGCCTGGAGAAAAATTACAGACAGATGATGGCAGCCAGTGCTGCTGGAAAACAAATCTCCATAAGGAGCTTAACAAAGTGCAGTGAATTCCACAGGCTTGACCTGTTTTACCTCGTTGCTGCATGCGGCCAGGGAGTCATAGAGGCGGCACAGCGAGGTGACTCCGTTGAGCTCAGTGATGGGGATCAGCTCCTTACAGTTGCTCCTCTTGAAGTTCAACGTGCTCTCAACGTGTTTCTCAAACAGAGGCTTCAGATGGTCCACCTCAGCCTGTGGAGAGATGGTGCAAGGTAGAGACCGATGGTCGGTCTTAACAGCGACGATTAGCTCGAGCAAATCAAACACAAAGCACGCATTGCTCACAAAACCAGTATCTGAGAAAATTCTGTTGCAACAGCGCACCTTGTCTCGTTTATGGAGCCAGGACTGAACAAAAGGCCTCCATCCCAGATCGGTATAATCATTGTAGACCATCCCGCAGCGGGACACCGTCGCCGGGGAGGCCATTGCCAGGTTCTCCACTTCGAACAGCAGGGACACCTGCGACAAGAGAACCGACCTCAGGTTCCTCTGATGTGCTCATGCTAATGTGCAGTTCATGTCGCTCTGACAAACGTTGACAAAGGTTTAGAAATGACAGTGTCACCTGCTCAGGCATGGAAATCCTCTCGCCGTTGATGAGCGTGAGCACCTTGTTATCGTCCATGACAGAGTTCATGCTCTCTATCCACAACGTGTCAACAGGCCCGTCAAACACAAGCCACTTCTCATCCGGCTTCTCATCTGATGGATAAAGAGGAGAGGCAGTGTGTTTTACAGAGGAGGAGACTTCTGTTTTGAGACAGCAGAATGCTACGTAAAAGAAAAAGAAAAAAACACATTCTAGATGAGAAGACCTGCTACCATTGGGACTCTGGAGTGTGAAAGGAGAAAACTGTAAAAAATAATAACTGGAAACTGCAGTTTGACGGGCTTTACAAAGTGAATGTGCCCCATCCACAGGAAGATGTGTGTTTGTAGCGTCCTGTACCTGCACAGGCGGATCTCATGAGGGACGAGAGAACTCCATCAGTCCACTCATTGGTGGAGAGGTTGTTTTCACCGTACAGCTCTCCCAGACTCATGGCTTTGGGGTTCAGAGGATAGTCCTTTTGTCCCAGGAGAGCCGTAGAATTAAAGCAGAATTAAGTAATAAGCAATGAGTAATTATCAGAATCAAATTATGTTCTTCAGAGGATTTAACAGTAGAAATGTTATGTTTCGGACTCATGGTCACTCAGCCGTTTACGCACCCACCCATCCTTCACTTCACTGTTTCATTTATATGTGATTCAAACCGTAAAACATTTCATCATAGTTTTGATTTACAGAGAGTGATCTCCAAGTAGTAAGTGTGTTTAGGTATTGCTTAATTTTGTGTGCTGTGGTTTAATGTGGGAATTTATGTTTAAAGTGCCTTAAAAGTACGCAGGACATGGGTGACCAATGAGGAGAGCCCTGGCAAGGTGATGCTGGCGTGAAGACATGAGGACAAGAAGACAAGAAAGAGACAAACAGTGCTGAGGGAGGTGAGAATGAGGAAATAAATTCAGATTATTTTCGAAATCATATCTGGAAATACCCATTTATAGACATCGATGAACAGTTTTGGAGCCAGATGTCAAAAGGCTCAGACAGGGAGCCCAACATCATCATCATCCACACCCACCTGGACAGTGTGGAAGCCGGGCACTCCCTGGTGGCACAGCGCCGAGAGGGCTCGCTGAAGGGTCCTCCAGGTGACCGTCTTGGCACTGCCGGTCTTGCCCACCAACACGGACGAGTGTCGAGAGTTCTTGGTCTCGTACAGTTGGATGACTTTGGTCACGGAGAAAGAGGTCACCTGCAGACCGCTCTGGCGGAGCTCCACCTCTATGGCCTCCTTCAGCTAAAAACATGATGGCGGCAAAACTTGAGAAGGACGGGATGCAAATACAAAAAAAGTGTGATATCCACTTTCACAGTTGCAGCTCGCTCGGCGTTATTTTTAGCTTGTGGTGGCGTTTGGAGTTCAACGCGTCATGAGAGGACGCTTATGACAAGCAAAGCAAAGGCACTGAATAAGCTACACTGAAGTAACCACCCAGGCAGACAGGTGGGCGAGGGGCGGACATACAAGAGTTGAACCACAAAGCAGGAAGAGCTGAGTCTCCACACGGAGGAATGAAAGACGTCTCCACTCAAGGTGGAAATGAGGAGCTACTGGAGCCTTTCAGAGCAGATGGCTGAGAATACATCAGCTCGTAGGGGAGGAGCCTCCCAGTCAAAAGTAACGATTCCTGTGCAACTGTGTGGTGCAAACTCCCATCCTGCCAAGGTAGTCCAGCTGTGTCTGAACCAAAATACATGAACACACACGCGCGTAAAAACTGCAGACATACAAATATACAGTAATTAAGCGCATAAATATGCAGGTATAAAATGCACACAAAGATGTCAACACTTGCATACATTTTTGCTAGGTGTACAAAAACTACAGTCACTACATTCTTTAGACTGAAAAACACTAAAAATGTGTGGCCTAAACTACACCGCCCACCTCTCCATCCATCTACGGAAAAGGAATGATGGCAGTGTAACAGAGCTGATGCAGCCACAGGAGAGCATCTGAGCGCTCTTAAACTTAGTTGATCACTCCAGTTAGACTACAAGGAAGAGAGGTTGAAGGTCTCGGCTGACCTGAGCGACCTAGATCCTCTTACCTTGCCATAGTCTATGACCGGCGTTTCCACAGCGGGGAACAAGTCCTGGATGATCCCATTAAATAGTGGCAGGTCACCTGAGGTCAGCTTAGCAATATTCATGTCTTTCATAGCCATTAGCAGGATCTGAGGACGGAAATACACATACACATCATAAATGAACTCCACTGATGAAAATGCTTTGTTCACTTGACAAGGAAGTGGAATAGCGAGCATTGCCGTTGTAATTTGGCAGCACAGATTGACGCTAAGTAGAAAGAAAGATGACAGCACAGCTTGGTTTTATATTCTTCATCAGGCTTAATGTGATGTGCAAGCTTGTCCTCATCCTGGCAGGCGTCGCTGCAGCCTCACGGACGACCCTGAGGACGAATATGCTTTCATACAGTCTTGATTTTCTTTTTTTTCTTTTGGACTGGACATGATGCAGAGCCTTGCCACATGTAGCGGACATCAGCAGCAACACTCCAAATGCCATTGATACCATTATTCCGCCAACATACCGGTGGCACCTGGTCCCCATTCAGTCAATCATGATGGATCTAATGGGCCTGCAGTGAGTCCCCGTCCACCCACTGTCTGTATGTGTAAGCCAGGGAAAGTGAGGGACCCACCTCTTCGTCGGGTACGTTGGGACATGAGCGGCGCTTCCTTCCAGCATAGCGGAGCAAAGACGTGAGAGCGCGGAGGCCGAAGTCGTAGTGGTCCTGTTTGGACAGCTGCTGCACCGCCAGCGAGTACAGGGTGAACACCTTCTTGGCCAGGAGCTATAGGACGAAGAGGGAAGCCGAAAAGGAATCATGAGCTGGGCACCACACTTAAGAGAGACCAGATTAATAGATTGATACAATCTGCAAGCACCTACCCTCCTTTGATTGGCACATTTTGAAGAAATAACCAAGTTTTTACATCATCACAACTGATATTCTTAACCAAAGCTGGATGAACAAGTACCAGTAGAGTGAATGACGGAGTAAAGATCTCAGAACAGCAACTTGCACCTAAATGAGCAACTTCTTGTGAAAAATAATCCCAAAAATAATTCCATTGTACTCTTCCAGTAAGAAATGGTTGTACCTTGCAATTATTGAAGCCCTCTCCAAACAGTATGATCTCAGCAATTAAAGTAGAGTCTGGCACCACCATGGAGATGGGTCGGAACATGGACTTGAGGTTATCTGGAAGTTCAGTACGTCCGGCGTAACCTGGTAAAAACAGAGGTAAACAGGATTATAAGTACTGGAAAAGTGCATTTCAATGGACGGGAAACATGAAACAAACCATATGTGCTTGAAATATAGGACATTGTCAATAATGATGCGCTTATTTGACCGACCGGGGTTCATGGTGATAAAGATGCCACATGACCCAACCAGCCGGATGTGCTGTCCGTCGAAGTGGAACGAAGGGAGTCCAGAGGAAAGCGCGGAGAGGATGGAGAGGATCTGCTGGGCCACCACCGACAGCACCTCGATGTTGATGCGGTTGAACTCATCAAAGCATCCCCACGCTCCCGTCTGTCCCGGGTGGACACCATGAAATTAGTTAGTGTGACTTCCTCTGCTCGATTTGGTTAACGTATAATCATTTTGACATGACGATCCCGCCTCCTTCCTACCTGTGCAAGGCCAGAATACATGCGTCCCATGGATTTGTAGTCGAGTCCTTCGGAGCAGTTGACTACGATAACGTACATCCCTAGCGCTTTGCCCAAGTCCTTCACTGTCTCAGTTTTGCCGGTACCGGCTGGGCCTTTAGGAGAGCCCCCCCGATGCAGATGGAGAGCTGTGGTCAGGGTCATGTAGCACCTGGACAGACCCCGTATTTGTGAGTACAATATCTGTGATGTTAAGACAAAATGTAACTGAGGAGGCCCAACATGTCAGTTTCAAAGATGAAACAATTCCTCACGTTGTGAATGAGTGTTACTGTGCATGTTGATCTCTGTTGTAAACTATTCACTGACCAGTTTATTAGGTACACCTATTAAACCGCTTGTTGACGCAAATATCTAATCAGCCAATCACATAGCTCCAACTTGATGCATTTAGGGATGTAGACAAGGTCAAGATGATGTGCTCAAATTGAATATCAGAATGGAGAAGAAAGCCGGTTTAAGTCACTTGTCACGTGTCGTGGTTGGTGCGATCGTCTCAGCAGCTGCTGATCTACTGAGGTTCTCACACACAACCACCTCTACGGTCTACAGAGGATGGTCAAAAAGAGAAGATATCCAGTGATGCTCAGTTCTCTGGGAGAAGATGCTATGCTGATGCCAGAGGAGAAAGGCCAGACTGGTTCCAGCCGATAGAAAGACGACAGTTACTCAGTGAACCATCGTTACAACCAAGGAAGCAGGAGAGCATCTCTGAAGACACAGCAAGTCCAACCTTGAAGCAGATGGACCACAGCAGCAGAAGAGCTTTCATTACCTAATAAAGTACCTAATAAAGAGGTGGGTGAGTGTCTATTTTCTTATCTGTGCATATTGTTGTTGTCATGTTGCCTGGTGGCATAAGCACTCACAATGGTTAGTAGGTAGCTTTGAGCATGAGAGATTGCAATCTACTATAAATAATGCGATTACTAATCTACCTGTGGTGGCAATTCATTTCTGTAACAACCGTGAATGCACAATCAAGCGATTGTA
This sequence comes from Dactylopterus volitans, assembly GCA_901007715.1. NCBI lineage: Eukaryota > Metazoa > Chordata > Actinopteri > Syngnathiformes > Dactylopteridae > Dactylopterus > Dactylopterus volitans. The sequence continues at coordinate 17,677 of CAAKHG010020588.1, forward strand.
CCAACAATGCAAAGAGTAGATTTGCGTACATTTAATTACATGTTACAAATCAATGAGCAAATCTGCCCTAAATATCCAAACCTTGAAATTTTGAAATACTCTCCGACCAGCTAATTAACTGACACGCGACTCATTAATTGGCTTGTTTGCGAATTTGTCGGCGGGTGGACTGAGGGGACTGATTTTTTTGCGACCTGTCAGTGAGTGGCGTGACGACGAGCCGCCCGGAGTTGCCCAGGTACTCGTAGCCGTACTGGAAACGTGTGCTGGTTTGTCGGATGATGCAATCATTCGACTCCTGTTGGGGACAAACGAGCAGAGCAAGCGATCAACAAAGGGGGTGTGGATGTTTTATTCATGTCAGCCTATCTGAGCTCGCAGGCCGGCAAACGAAGGGTGGGTATGAGAGAAAATGAAGTGTTCTCCTAAACTCGTACCATATTTTTTATAAAATAGCAGTGATGGAAGAGTTTTCAAGATTAGCAAGATGGATTCTATCATTTGTTGGTAGTGTTTATACCTTCTCCCAGTATAGTCGCAGCTGACAGAGCCACTCGAAGGCATTCACGTCGTTGCAGCCAGCCTTGGCCAGCTTGTCAATGACGTCCCGGGCGTGAACCTCCACTGTGACCAGAGCCACGATCTTCAGACGCAGGACTTTGGACAAACTGCCACGGATGACCTCCGAATAACACTGAAGCATGGACACCTGAGAGCGAGAGAAGGCCCGGGTGTATCAGAAGCCTGTTAAATTCCTGATGTCATTATGTTTCTGCTGAACAGAAATAAATTGAGCATAGTTGGAGGAAAGGAAAAAAAAAAAAAAAAAAAAAACTTCAAACAAACCTGTTTCTTCTTCAGGGCCCTGAGGGAAGACTTGTCAGCTCTCTCCTTGCTGGTAATGAGAGCTTCAGTGACGTCAGTGGTCCATTTGATTTGACTGGCTGTGATCAGCATCTATAATAGGAAGAGTTCATGTCTAAGAAGAAGCTGATCCGAACTTTCAAAGAATCTGGTATCTCTGCTTTAATTTCATTTTTTCCCGGTCTTCTGTTCATCTGTCCGTCCCATTTTTGTGAGTGTGTGACTCTTTGTGAGATATCTCAGAGAAGCCTGGAGGAAAATACTTCAGATTTGGCACAAATGTCAACTTAGGCTCGAGGATGGACTGATTAGGTTTTGGTGGCAAAAGGGTCAAAAGGTCAAGGTCACAGGACCTCAGAAAACTAAGTTTTGGCCATAACTCACAATGCTGTAAGCTGATTATGACAAAAGTCTACACAAATATTGAAAAGGAAAAAGTGGTGCGACATGACATTTTGTATATAAAACATGATCAACTTCTCAGACATTCATGCCATTCTTGTCAATATTTATGGAAAGCTTGAAGAGTAATCGACACAAATGACAATTTGGGGATCGAAGATCAAGCTCAAGGTCATTGTGACCTCACATATCATGCATTTGGGCTTAAGCTATACGCTGATTTGATTCAATTCCTTCAAAGTCGCCACTCCCTATGTCATGGACAGATGTGGATGTTGACTGCTACTTGCCTGGTTGACAGAGGAACACAACTTACGGCCGTTCACGGTTTATCTGTGTCACCAGTCAATCAGAAAGTCAGATGGATGAAGATGCAGCGGTGGAAGGGACGGCTGATTAACAAGTGGAAAGACAAATCTACCTGTCCTGGCCAGTCTTTAACCCATTTGTCCCGCTGCCCTTTTGTCCTCTTCAGAGCGACGAGGCAGTCGCTCAGGCAGTCCTTCAGCGTGACACGCATGGTCTTCTCGACATCACACAGCCAAACCTGCGCGCACACAAGATGGTTAACACCCGCGCGGCTGCACTCGGATTTATCACCGGAGCGCTATAATTGCCACCTAATCTCAATCAATATTGCTGCTGCACCTCCACGGGTCTGTCCTGCGGCACCGGCTGGATGAACTCGATGAACTCCCCATCAGCAGAGAACATCCCAGTGGCCTCTTGTTTAATGCCCACCTATGGAAGACACAGACAAACTGGTCTATCCAAACCTGACTCCAAAAGATACAAGAACAGCGTAAGGAGGCCCTGACGTTGCTCTGGAATAGCAGCAGCGTGCTCATCTCTCCATCTCTTATATGAGGTAAGTAAGAGGTGTGTGGCAAGTGAAACTGAAAACAAGGAGTCTTCTCATCTTGATGTCCAGTCATGGAAACTCGCATGACTTTGGAGGCCACAGTTAAATCATGTTTTCCTTGATTTAACAATTGTTTTTTTTAAAATCTGGTTCATCGAGTTGCCACCTTTTCAGCGCGCAGGCTCTTGATGTTGTCGAAACACTTCTTCAGGTGCGGCTGCATGGCCGCCGGGTTCTGCGACTGCCCCAGGATCTCCAGCACGTCATCATTGGACAGGAAGTAGAATCTGGGGAATATCTGCCTCTTGGTCTCCAGGTACATGTCCAGGGCTTTTTGGATCTCTTCCAGCTTGGCACTCATCTCTGACAGCTTCTCAAGTAAGCCTGAAAGACAGAATTATTGGCAGAAGAGAAGCTGTCAACATCACACACAAAGGCATGATGCCAATTTCTGATCTCACTCTAGAGACGCCTCAATATGCAAATTATAATACTGCAAGACAAAGCATCATTTATTTAAGTGGATGTGACTGCGTGTACGATTCTGACAAAAGCACGTAAGAGATATGGAGGATTTCATAATACCCGGGCGGTGTGTTCCCTGCAACGCGTTGTTCTCCTTATGGAGTCGCTCCATGATGGTCTTCCAACTAGAACTAACGTCTTCAAACTCTTTGCACTCATGAGGTAGCTGCTCCCTGATGTCCTTTCCCTGGAAAATGTTCTGGAAGGGCGAACGATATGGGAAATTGGGAGAGTGACAGGAGAAGAGTGAGATAATGTGGCTGTGATGGATTTATGAAATGATGGCGGGTGGCAGGCGGCAAAACAAAATAGCTGTGATAGACAAAAGCACAATTTATCGGCAGAGGCCTGGCGTTGCAATCAAGTTTGTTTTATGACATCCAGAGGAGCCTTCACTGTAACTGACAAGAGGCAGCATACACCGCCGTAAATCAAAACCCAACAATTCTGATCCAGGATCTGATCCGGTATTGCGAATCACCACAACAAAGAATCCCGTGCGTGGCATTAAGTGCACAATCGTGGCTGCAGTGTGCGCTCTACCTCCAGATAAATCCACTGACGCTGCACAGTGAGGATCATCTCGATGACTTCCAGCACCTGGGACAGCCGGCGTTCCCAGCAGTCCACTTCCCGCTCAAAGGCCTTGACGAAGCGAGACGCCTTCATCGTGGACAGAATGACCTGGTTGTCCTCTAAAGCCTGGAAAACCTCCTCGGTGCTCCTGAGAGACACATGGATGACTGCTCACGGTACATTCTGACAGAGGAGAACCAGAGTTAAGTTCACACTAGCTCATCAGTTTATTACTTTATGTTCGCCTGTATGGCTTATTGAAGCCGGTGCAGCTGAAAAATTCTGTAATGAATCCCATCGTTGGGAGGAAATAAATCACGGAAAAAATCTGGTAAATAATTCAATGGATGATATAATGCTCTGATATTCATTTTTAATAAGCTTGTTCTCAGTCTTGGGAGATATTTTTCAGTGAGATAATTGTTATACATCTGTTACTACATGAATTTTCAACAACCATAGATCCAATAAGCAACCGTTTGACCTTGAAATGACAGCTATAGAACCATCTTTAATGGGAAACTGGTTTTTGATATGTGAGAACGGCAGCTGTGGCAATCCTGCTCAACGCCGCAAACGCCTGCTCTCCCACTATGTACCTGGCCGAGTGGTCCGGATCTCCCACCAGCAAAGCAGCGAACAACACTTCGCGGGCAAGAAGCTGGCTTGGAAATATCAGTTGAGAAACGATGAGAAGTGAGATCCTCACCTCCCTTCCGGTTACATTTTAACACACAGCTGCTCTGGGTTCAGAATTTGATGTCACGCATGGCACCGAGGTCAACCAGAAGCACGATGGTCACAGTGGAACCAAAGGCCTTTTTTTTATGGTCTAGTTTGCTTTCAAAACCAGCTTTAATTGTCTGTACATTACTTCAGCACTCGCTGCAGCTCAGCACGTTTACTGTGGGCCGGTGGCTCCCGGCAACAGCTCCCCTCTACGGAATCAGTGGCAGTGAAGACTGGGCCTGAGGTTCGACTCCACTGATGTTCATAGTGAGCAGATGGCCTGGGCATTCCTGCTTTCAGCAGCCAGGCTGTGTTCTGCTCATTCATCTCTGGCTACAAACAAACGCGCTCACTCTCTAATTGGGTCTCCAGCAGCATCGGGGCATCGGTCTCACAAGCGCTCTAGTCTATGTTCTGCAGAGTGGAGAGACTATCTTATATAAAGAGGCGGGACATTTGTCTATGCGCATACACACAACTAGTCTTGAGGCAATACTGGAGGGCAGCCGTGAGCCATATAAAACACAATATCAACATAAATCTATGACATCTATTTTGGAGCAGGTGAAAGTTCAACGTAATTCTCTTTCCATGAAGAGTTCTGTATGTCCGAGAGGAAAAAATAGCAAAGTCAAAGTTCATAAAAGAATTTAAAAAACAATATGTGATGCCTACTGAACATTTCACATTCCACTTAAAGATTTATTTTGTGATAAATGTGTGTGGCAAATCGGGGCGTCACATGCTCTGCGGCTGTGTGGAAGGACGTTGCTGTCGGGTCTTTGAGGACGTGGACTCCCCATCCAAACCTGGTTTCAGGTGACGCTGTCTCACCTCAAGCGGTAGTGGCCTTCGTCTTTGTAAGCTGCGACATCCAGGGCCATATCCTCCCATGTCTTGACGATGTCCTCCAGACCCTTCGGTATAAAACGCAAAACGCATCATGAACAGGTGGGACGCAGTCCGACAGGAGGGAAGCACATTTGTTCTACACTCACATCTTTTTTTCTCACTCTACATATTATGACCTGCCTCTTTAAAAGATTTAATATGTAATCATGTGCCTCCTTTTGTGTCATTCTAAATGCCGTTATGTTTTCTTCTTCTTTTTTCATAAACTGTCTGCAAACTGAGAAAATTGTTTTATCAGTATCATTAGTCAATGTAACAATCAATATAGCTGATCACTTTTCTCACGTCTCAGACGCCAGAATGGGCACAGAATGCTGGGCTCTACCCACACATTCACCATTCTCTTAGGAAATTAACTGCCAATTGCATGCATATAACGAGTCCGTCAACCATGCATGCGCCTAAAACTGGCACAGAAGCTGCACATGTGCTTTGAGTACTAAGGTGGGCAGTGAAGAGGAGTCAGGAGAAGGAGTGATGTTGACGTGAAAGGGGCGAGTCAGCTGCACGTCTGCTGAGTCCCTGTTTCTAAAGACTGGAGGAAGGCAAAGCTACGCACACGCTCACTGAGCATCAGTCTAGAGGCGGAGACTGGACCTTTTCTATGGAGAGTTCCTTGCTGGCAGCTCCGGATATCTCACAGATCTCGTCGGCGTGCTTGTCGAGACCCAGAGATATGATCTTCTCCAGGGTGAATTCAGCGCTGGTTTGATCAAAGGAGCATTGCAGCTCAGCGCAGAGCTGCTTCCAGTGCCTGAAAGAAAGAAAGAAAAAAGGCGGCATCGGAGGTGTGATTGTTCTCAAAGTGCCCAGAAGAGCATCGCAAGTCAGGTCAATTTCAGCCGTGCAGTCCAAAAGCTGGTGAGACATTGGTAAAACTCATCTTTACCACACACTATCCTAACTTTAAACCTACAATGCTCGAAAAACTAAAAGACAGTCGAATTACATAATAAAATCCCATAATTAGACCTCATACACATTACTGATTTATCTGACAGATCTATTTTTCTTGCATTGTACCTGTCTCTCATGGCTGGGTTCCTCAGGTCAGCGACGAGAGGAACGATTCTCCTGAACTGGTCGATCTTGCTCTTGCAGAGATTCACGATGTCCCACTCCTTGTCCTGCAGCGCAAAACAAGATTCCCTCTTCTTTCTAATGTCCATGTCAGAGCTGTTTTGGTGCTCGTCTTTGTGCGTTTGAGCACTCAAAAAAAAACTACGCATCCTAAATGACAGCCATAGAATATTTTTAACTGTCACCATAAAGTGTAAAGCTTTATTCCGTGCTCTTTCTAGAAAGATTATGATCATTGAGCTGCAGCGTATAGTACTGACAGTATAATCCTGACTGTTATACACCATAGTGAAACCATGCCCGACCTTGAGCTCTCTCTGGAGCTTGTGGAGGTTTTGGAACATGGCCTGCGCGGTGCTCTCCATGCTCTCGGTCCTCAGCGCGGCAAACTGACCGACTTTCCAGATGTTCCAGTTGGCGTTCCACTCCTGCGTGGTCTCCCAGACCTGCTGTAGGTGGTCTATGTCCTGCACAGACACCGAGAAACGTGCATATGAAATAAAAGCTTTGAGTTGATTAATACCTCTTGCATCGCTGTTCAAAAAGGCTGCCGTTTTAATTAAAAACAAACACCAACAAAATCCATTTCAACACTCGAGTTTTAAGTTTTGGTCTGATATCTTTGTTTCACTTCATTTCCTCCCTCCAATGACCGGGTAACTTTCTACTCAGACCCAAAAAATGTGCACAACCGTTTGCCTCATTTCAAACAAATTGCTCCTCGCCACACCTTCTCCAGCATTTGGATGCCTTTGGACGGCGGCTGTTCGATCTTGAAGAAGCCGAGGCCATGAAGGATGGTGCTCTCCTCCTGTTTTAGAGCCTCCAGTTGGTTGCGACAGCCTGCTATTTCTTTCAGGGCCGACTCGGTGCTCAGCGAGCTGTCGAATGGACCTGGACATAGGAAAGAAAAAAGTGTTGAAATTTCTGATGTAGAGAAACTCTTCCAATGTAGAGCAAAATAACACATAACAGCACCCCTACAACACACTAGAGAACAAGAGGAAGCTATAGAGAATAAAAGATGGCAGTACACACGGCAGAGGAGGAAACATATGAAATCAAAAGAGAGGGGAAATGCAAAAAGGCGTGAAGTATGATGACGCAGCAGGAGTTCAGTCATGCTCTATTTTTCAGTCAGGAACATCATTTATACCGTGGAGGGGAGCAGCTGAAATGATCAGAAATGATCAGATTACATAGGCGGAGGCCTCAGAAGGAGACATAACAGTGAAGTGCACAGACCATAGTGGCAAAGCACAAACTGATAATGTTCAAACGAGAGACAGTGACGATTTATGTGGCAAAGTGTGTGTGAGACCTGTGCGGCTGAACTCTTGCAGAGTGGTCTGGATCTTCTTCTTGAATTCCTCTGAGGAAGCTACGAGGTTGCTCTTAAACTTCTCCTTGTGATTGCGCAACATGGTGTCGCTGTCGATCAGCACCTGCTGGAACCACACCCACTCCGCATTCAGCGCCTCGCGCAGGTCCTGAACCTGTGAGTGACCGGGATTGAAAAAATGATACGTCTTTTTAATTATTGTTTATGTGCAGAAGTATCTGTGCTCTGCTACAACTCGATGCTACAAGTGTGCATATCGATAACTCTTGCTACTGTGATCAAATGTCGATATACTGACATGACTGCTGCCGGATTCACAACATGCAACAGTTAAGACTAAAATTTTCATAACATTTTTCCATTAAACTGCCCATGAATAAAAAACTTAACGGTGCAGTTATGAACCGCGAAATTAATGTAAAAACACACACAGTGTTTATGAACAAAAGAACTGTAATTCTGAATATGACAGTGTTCAGAATTTCTTCTTTTCCCTGCGTATTCTGATGTAGACGCGGGAATATCCATTATTACTCTTGTTTTAGGAGCATTCTCTGGACATGGATACAGCGTATGCAGAATATGCGCCTCAACTGGAGTTTTGTCACACTGACTCTCGCCTGTTTACAGCGGCGTGATTGGCGCTGTTTGACGAGCTGAGGTAGAGATGCATGCACGGAAGAGACGCCCACATTTCTGATGGAAAGGTGAATCACATCTACTTTTAAAACCTAAGAAAAACCGAAAGACGGAGTTTGTATTCTCGCAGCAGAACTGGTCTGCCACCAGTGGAAAATTTGACGTAAAGTAGCTCCAAGGGCTCCAGCTGGTCCATTTTTCTACACTTTGACCTGATGAACGACACACTGGGGCGTCGACATTTGTCAAACTCAGCCATTAATCACTTGCGCTGTTGCATGTAAACTGGCAAATAATTAGCAACTATTGTGTGCATGTAAGATGTTCGTATGTTTGTGTGTGTGTGTAATTTGTTTATATGTTTCTTCAAATCAATTCAGTGCTTACAGCCGGGTCCACAGCGACTTCGTATTTATCCAGGATGGTGAACTGCTCATGGATGAGAGGAATCTGAGTCTCGGTTTTGGCCAAATCACCATGGAGAGTTTCCAAGAGCTTCAGGCACTGACCAAGCTCCTCCAGTGTCTTTGGGGGTTGCGTCAGCCTGCAAATGTACGAGCAAACAACAACCTTAATTGGCCTTAATCAGTCAGTAAAGTGATCAGGACAGGAGGAATCAATCATCTATATACAAATTCACAGTCTATTTTGCAGAAAGAGCAAGTGCTGAAGCTATTGTGAACATGTTTGGCATGAGCTAAACAGGAAATCATTTGTCCCCGTCCCTTTTGTTTTTACCACAGACACTGGCAGTCTTGTGGTCATTCATAGCCAAGTTTCGGTCTGGAGAGTTCTCTAGGAGAAGATGACTTGATGATGCCAAATGTCGGAGGACAGACTGGTTGCAGCTGACACGAGGAAACACTCACTCAATGAACCACTATGAAGACCTTTGATTAGGTACACAATGCTAGCAGCATGTACCTAATATAGTGGTTGGCGAGTGTAATAACAAACCAGAGATTACGACAAGTTGAAGCAAAATGTTCCTCTGTCTTGAAACCAGCCAGCTTTGCAGCTAACAACCTAACCCGCAAAGCTCTTGAGCTCCAGATTCTGACCTCGAACAACCTCTCCAGGTCAAGATCAGCCTTGAACCTTTCTCTAGGACGTCTGTAATAAAAGCATAAAGATGCCGAAACGGAGTCCCGTCATCTGACGCCCCACCTCTTTGCGTTGTCCTGCAGGTAGGCGTGCAGCTCTTGGAGGCGGTGGCTGGCCATGTGGCTGAGGAGCTGCGTGAGTTTGGCTTGCCACTGATTGCAGTGCTGCACTAAGGAGGACTTGAGTGGCGAACAGTCCAGCACGACAAACTGGATGTTCAGCACCGTCTCCTCCTGCTGAACACTTTTGTCCTTTTCTGTGTACCTGATTGGTGAAACACGGGGGGAAGATTCATTCATCTGCTCGTCAGCCGAGGACTGCTGCTTACACATGCATTTTTAAGAATTTTTTTTTTTTATTGAGAGCACCTGTGGATATCTGCGTCAAAAGAAGTGGCTGGTGGGTTGAGTCTTTGGTAGCGCTGGATAAAGGAGTCCTTGTTGATCTCCCAGATATTCCTATATTTGTCCCAGGTCTTCAGATATGCCTGCAGGTGGCCGGCGTTAGCTGTCATCCCAGCGGCAACTGCAGCCTGAATCTTCCTGATCTCCTCATCTTGCCCTGAAGCACAAAAGAGGACCAGTGCAGGAGATGTCAACTCAAACACAGACGCAACTGCTCGCAAACCACGGCCTGTGGTTCGCTGGGCGCAATTAAGGAACGCGTTTTCCAAACTGCCCGGACCGATGCTGATGTGTATCGGGTTCCCCTGTGCACGTTTGCAGGACAGGAGCTCGGGTAGCCGCTGGAATTCTGAGATGGCGTTGATGAGCTGAGGCAGCAAGTTCACGATCTGAGCCAGCTTCCCGAGCGTGGGGGAAAACTCCATCTGTCAGAACAAAGCCAAGAATGAAACCACAAAATAAAAACCATATTATCGCATGAAACCGAAAGGGATTAAAAGTAGCAGCCGGAACCTTCGGTGCGGTCTGTCGGTCCGATTGGCGCAGTGCTACCAGCACTTTGAACAAGGGATTGGGGGACGTCTTGTTGTCTCCATTGATGGCCCTGCAGAGCTTCTGCATAGAGTGTTTGATGTTGCTCCTGAGAGCCTCCTCCAGCATGTGGTCCACCTTTTCTGTGTAGGTCACCCAGTGCTCCTGAACCTTAAAAATGAGACAAAAAAAATGTAAAAACTAAACACCATCTGCTGACGAATGAACACACCTGCGCCATAAATGTACTCCATCCTCCACAACATTGCACACGTAGAAGATATCACGTCAAGTAAATCCAAAATAATAGTCCCATTAGGATGCTTACTCAGTGAAAAGAGAGCCCTGATTTCTGTTGTAATACCGTCAATACGAAACGAATACCAGGGGGTAAGAGTGCAGACCTCAGGTCCGTCGTTACAGAAGGTCTTGTGGATGCGGGTCATGATATCAACAATGCCCTGATATGCTGATCGCAGTATTTGGAGATGATTCTGCTGATGAGCCTTCTGATCATCTTCAAACTCCAAGTCCCTGAGAAAAGAGACAACCAACCAACCAATGGAGTAACAGTGGAGTAACCGATAGAGCACGAGTAAGACTTTTCGGACCTTTCAACTGGAAACAAACTTAAACGCCTCAGAATATAATATCTGCACATGTTTCAATCTTTTGACCTTGCATTTGGATAAAGGACGTGTGATCTGTGATGAAGGAAGCGTCACATATCTGCTGTCACCTGTACACAGTCCTTCCATCCACTCTAATCAGCAGTGTTTCGCTGATCTGCTGACAGAGGCTGGATATGGCGAGATTCGAGGATTTGTAGCCATCGACTATCGACTGCACCTGGAGATCAAAAAACACATCAGACCAGGAGAAGGGGGACCAAGAACAGGTCCAGGACCAGCTGAGGAGATTTTTAGGCTGTATTCCTAGAACCAGTTTCCAAAGTAAAATGAGAACAGATGCGTTATCCAGCCATCCAGAGTTCACATGCCCACGCTGGTTATTGGTTTTAATACCTTGTCAACGTGCAGCAGGCAGTCGCGGATGAAGGCATTCGAGGGTCCCTTAAACAGCCAGGAGAGCTTGGTCAGCCCCGCATGAAGCTTCTTATCCAGGAAACGCAGTCGCTCCCGAAACAGACCCAACTCATCCGGAGACAGCGATCCAATGATCCTGAAACACACACATGCACACACACACACACGCCTTACATGAGCATTAAGTGGATATCAGAGTGTGAATGTCATGAAACCACCGCAGTAGCCTTCACATCTTATTACAGTGTTCAAAAACAGCCAATGCAATACAATGCATATGAATTTTCCATCACTTTGGAACACATTTTGACCTAAAAAAAACCCCCCTCAAACTAAATGAGAAGCATATCAGTTAATCAAACATAATACTCCATATTGTTATGTATTTCAACCAAGTTCACGTATTATCTGTATCCAACACATAACTAGAAATTGTGTATTTAAAATGCATTGGTTTTACTTGTTTAATTTGTGTTTGACAAATATGCATCTCAATTGGTTTTATGCTAAAACCCATATATTCTGATGGACGGAAGTTTCATATGCGATTCAAATACACGAACCTTCAATTTTCTTCAGCAACTGCAATATTTTCTAAATCATACTGCAATACATATAAATTGGGTGGCACCATTGTTCTAACAGCCGAGGGAAGGTTATCCATTAAACACCGAGATGTGTGATAACAGACTCCATAACTGTCATGTTCCAATCCAAACCTGTGCAATAACTTGTTTTTATTCTTATTCTAATTTCAATTCTTACCTTAATTTAAGTACTCTGTGTGCGAGCGTGTGTGTGTGTGTGTGTGTGTGCATATGAATTGTATATTGTATGTTTGGATTTCTCCAAACTGAGTTTCCTTGTATACGATACAATGACGATAAAGATCCATCGATCTATCGTGATACACCAAATGACAATGACACCCACAGGACATAAGGGCTCAAGACATCATCGGATTTAGTCGGAGAAGTCCTCAGACCTGTTATAGTCCCTGATCAGTAGCAGCGCTCGCTCCCTCAGGCCTCGCAGTTCTTCCCAGTCCTGGTAAATGTCCGACACGGGCTGGGGGATTTCGCTGTTGAGTCGATACCAGTAGTGGACCTCCGAGAACAAGTTCAGCAGGTTGCTGAAGAGGAAATTACAAGCAAAACACACGATAAATTATAGCACGCATGGAAGTGTGTCATCCAAACCTGCTTGTGTGGCTCCTATATGAATTTATATATGAAACTGAGCATATCTAATCCCTCCAGCAGAGTTGGACGTCCAGCCTTGTGCTTTAGTTTGTGGAACCCACTTGTCAAAGTTGACGTCCAGCTTGGCTGTCCTGTTTTTGCAGCGCACCAGGAGCGGCTGCTCCAGCTTCTTCAGGTACCGCCCGTCCAGGCTCTGGCTCCACTCGCTGAAGTTCTTCCTCACCGTCTCGTCCAGAATTTGCACCGTCTGGCCGTAGGTGGAAAAAACCTGCTTTCGACTGTGTGAGTCCGGCATGAAGTGGGCTTTCTTAAGCACCTGGAGGGGAAGGAAAGGGGACAAAAGAGGTGGAAGTCATGATAGTAGGTCTTCTGTACTGTTAGACAATGAACACTGTCTGTTTCCAGTGAGTGTATATGAAAAAAAAATCAATCCAGAGCAGAATCTGTTTATATAGAGCTCTTACAAATATGAACTACATCTGGCATCAAGTTAGATGCCAGATGTCACAGATTACTGTGTAGGCTGACTGACTGACCTCAATGGGGCTCTCCAGGCGACGTCTGAGGGCCCTCGCCCAGTGCGCCTGGCCTGCAAAACGGGGCAGGTAACATGGGATGGATCTTGTCCTCTGGTTCAGCTCCTTGTTGACCATTTTGAGCTCCTTGCTCAAGATGCCGTACACCTCCTCCGCTTTCTCCTCCGTTACGCGCTTAATTGCCTGCGATCAGATGGGAAGGGGCGAGCGGAGCAATTGCGCGAGGTCAAGATGACTCGAGACAAAAACTGTGGGATTTCAGGGAGCTCAAAAATCAACACAGATGTTACGGCGAGGCTAACGTGAGCATCGCATCTTTAAGTGAGAAAGTGCGACGCTCTCTGCGAGCTGTATTGTTAGATTGTATGAACTCTAAAGGATGTGTTCCATTAAATAACGCCTGAGCATAAACCAAGATGTATGTGTGTGTGTGAGTGTGTGTGTGTGTGTGTGTGTTAGCGAGAAAAAAAAAAACACCTCTCGAGCAGACATGGGCCTGAAAATGTCCAGCAGTCGAACCCCTTCCTCCACCGTGTTCACCGTCTTAAACACGGAACTGATCAGGTTCTGCATCAGCATTTCCAGATCCTTCACCAATGCGCGGAACCTGTGCGTAAACACAAGTACGTGAATACGCATGCGCGCGAGGCAAGAAGTCGTTAATCAGCTCAGTTTGTTTTGTTTTCCTTTTGTTTTTGTGACCTACTGCAAGCATATGTAAATATACGTGTGGCCGTACTGATTTATGAAATACTTGCACAAAAGCGCCTTTACGTTTCACATTTTGTCGCCAAATCATCCACCATTTTTAGCCGGTCAACTACCCTCGCTCTCATCACTGCTGAGTACTGATAATAAACTTAGTATTTTACAAATTAGTTTTTTTTTTCAGTTGATTAATGCGGACGCACTAAACAGATTTTTTTTTATATATATATATTTTCTTTTTAAATAGAAAGACAGCAGTTTCATTGGTGGTGGTGTGAGTAGTGTCATTGGTGGAGGCCCAAACACTGTGAAAAACTACAACAGGAAGCCTGGCAACCGCAGCTGTTTATGCTTCAGGTGTTGTTTATATTTTAAACTCCAAAGTTTTATCATATTTGTTGTTTGACATCTGAATAATCTTGCACCACTTCGCACCAAACAGCGCTAATTTCTGTGGCGTGAGTTTGTGTCGCAGGGCAGCAGACCCACCGGTTGAACTCATTGCACCACGTGGTGTTCTCCACGTCGAGGATGCTCCTGTCGACGGAGCGGAGGTTCCGTAGGCCGCGCTGGAAGTTGCCCTCGATCTCCAAGAGGGAGCGCGTGAACTCCGGTCCCTGGCAGCCGCTGAAGCAAGGCAGCGCCCTCTGCTGACCGTCCTCCCAGCGGGCAAACTGCAGCTGGCAGTCGCAGACCTGAATTTTGGGCCAGTTTCACCTGCGGTCTTAAATCCGATCATTGATATTCACACACACTTAAATCCAACATCAACAGCGGTGGCCGCACCAGGGATCAATGCAAGTACGACTCGGTAGGATTATTATCATTTTCAGAGGGTGATCGATTAAAACACAAGCAGAAATCGTCTAAGTTTTTTTTTTTTTTGGGAAAAAGCTGTTGACTGTTTTAATTAACAGGAAGAACAGAACTTCTTAATGCTTAACTGGATTTTCACAGCATAACTCAAAAGTGCCGTAAGCAAGCAGATGCACACTGCGTCTGCGCAGAAGTTTCCTTCCCATTTCTACAAATGAAATTTCAAAACCTTTCCATATTTGCATAACCTGTCTCGACAGCTGATGATGGAGTCCACTCAAAGATTGTCCGAGTCGTCTATTCAAATCGGTCCCAAGCCTGGAAAATGGCCTTTGTGATTTTATAACTTTTCCATGACCACTGTGTAGGGGAGAGTTTTGTGGGGAAAGTCACCTCAAGCAGGTCTCTGAACCTTTGGATGTAGGCGTCCACCAGGACAAACACGCCGGTCTGATCCAGGACCCAGCCTTTGGGAGAATACCTGACACACAAACGGGAGGGAAAGAGGCACGCCTCGTCAGACCAAAAAAAACAAAGAGGGAAAGAGACTATTTCACTCACAGGGAAGGCGAAGGGGGAAAAAAAACGTGATGTGCAAAAAAAAAATGTCAAGCTGTCACAGAATTGTAAATTGCGCTTTAAAAAAAAAAAAAAAAAAGCCCGCTGTTGCAGCAAACAGCCATCCCTGCAGGCAGCCCTCGTCACACAAAACATCACCGTCTTTTGTGTTAAAACTGAGCCAGATCTCTGCGGTTGCTCGGGATTGATTTGTTTTCCATGTCGAGGGTGAAATAAAGGAGCATTCACTTTATGTCTGAGCAAGCTTTCATGGGATTAGAGGTCATCCCTGACCTCAACTCCCCAAACCCCGCGCTGAATCAACGGCCGAAGCCAGAATTTAAAACTGCCTCACGTAGACATCAGTTCCATTTTATACTCAAGCAATGAAACACGCTCATTCTCACTCACAGGTCACTTACAACTACGATTTACGCCGTTTTCAAAATGTGAGACTTTTGCAGAGAGCTATACTAAAGCGGGGCACATGTTACACGATAATCGGGCTGATTTTGGGTCCGATTCCTCCCTCCCGATCAAACTGAGCAAAGGCTCTTAAGATTATCGGAAGGCTCTTAAGTTTATCGGAGCAGATCCCCCTTGAGGTGTGAGGTGTGTTGCGAGTGATTCGGGGCCGCCCCGATCAAAAATCGTAAGAATTAAACATGTTTATTATTTATTTGATCGTAAATCCTGTTGTGTGTGGGGGCACAATGAGGGAAACCGAGCCTGTCCTGCGTGGATCGTCATGGGAACGGAATGCTAGCCAATGAAAATGAAGCGCGCTTATTGGAGGCGAAGGCAAAACAAACGGCTGCGGTAATGGCGAAGCGGCGAAATCTGACGGAGCGCAGAAATGATTTGTTGTAACAGCGCGAGTGTTTGTACGTGTCGCGCAAAACTTGCCACAAGAGAACGGACGAGGAGACGAGTGTTCACGCCGTTTCCATGACGGTTTCCATAGTTTTTTGTCTTTTTTTACATGAATTTTCCGTGTAAAGGAGTCCAAAAAGCACCAACAGCATTTCTCCATTTCGCCGTGCTTGACCGCGCGGGATTTCACGCGAGACACTGAGTTTTGAGAATCGCGTCGGGATGCGTGCGGACGAATCTGTGAGTGGCTGGCGAGTGTGTGTCTGTCCCCCGATCTGTACACACACACACACACACACACACACACACACACACACACACACACACACACACACACACACACACTACAAGAGCAAAACGGTGAATTTCCCCTCGTGTGTGTGGTCTCTCACATTCAAAAAAAACGGTTAAGCGGTGACTCAGGAGGTCAGTGTGAGAGAGCGCCTACTTGTGGTGGATCTGAGAGGCGCGCAGGTAAATTTCCTTCCAGGCCAGGCAGCACTGGATACAGTCGCC
>CAAKHG010020589.1:7298-22032 GCA_901007715.1 Dactylopterus volitans
TTACCATGTCCCTGTACACTCATAGCAAACGCGCGCGCGCGCACACACACACACACGCAGACATTTCAGAGAACATGTCGGCATCCTACGTACTAAACATTAAAAAAAAAAACTAAACAAAAAAAAAAAAACGACAGTTTGTCTGTTCTTGGCTGCCGTAGGTGGTGGACACCATGTTACGTAGCTATGACCAGCTCACTCCTAGTTTCAAGTGATTAAGAAAAATACATAAATAAATTATAAATGTTATCATGTATTAGTATGTATTGTATAGACCCCTGAAATAATACACACCGGACCTGTAATGATATATCACCCAAACAGCACTTATCAGAGACAATACTTATGTTCTGTCTTTGGACATTTAGTGTTTGTGTCATGAAGTGAGTGACGTGTCATAGTTGTATGTACGTTTTTGTACAATGTAGAATCCCGCGAGAATGCAGGAAGTATGAAACACACACACACACACACACACACACAGATATACACATACACGAACAGCGACATGGGCGAACGGCCCAGCGATTTCTGATGACAAAAGGCACAAGAGTCGTGGCCCTGTACCGTAGCAGCCGAGGGCCCGACTGAAGCTCTCTTGCCTCCCCCGACCAATCAGACCACTCCTCGGCCCCGGCCAATCACGCCGTTGGGTTTCCAGCTCGGTCTGCAGCCTTTGACCTGCTTATTGACCAGTCAAGATTTGTCCAGTGGCCGAGGTTTGTGGAATGCTGTGGACACCGCCGGGGCAGCCGTTTCAGCAGACTCTAGATGCACGGGCACACACACACACACACACACACACACACACACACAAACGCGCGAGCACACACATGCACAAAGATCATTCATTCTCCTCCCTTCATGATTCACATGTGTCAAGAGTCAAACAAAGGGCAGAACAGCGTGGAACAGTGTTGCATGGGCGCACATGTTTTCTAAACCTGCCCACACGTTGGTTATGAAAATATTTCTGGTTGCTAGGATTCCGCCGCAGATGGACAGTAGCACGGGTAGACAGATTACTGTTGATTGCCTTAACCCTGGCTGACTCGGTGTGTTTGTATGGCGGTGTGTGTTTGTCCCGAACTCTGTGGATTTATCTGTGTGTGTCCCAGGCTGACTGATTGTGTTTGCGAGTGTGCTTATCTGTATCCACCCCCACTCCTCTGCGCATCTCTGCCTGCCTGTGCACACGCACACTGCTACGTGTCCATCTGTACATGTGTGTGCCTGCCGAAGTCATGTGTGTGTGCGTGCACACATGTGTGTGTGTGTCCCTTAATAGTACAATGTTCTCTACTGATGACCTCTGTGTCTGATCCTGCTGTGGAGGCCTGCCCATTTCATTAGCATGTTGGACCAGTGAGCCTGGCTTTAGAGGCAATATCCCTGTCAGCAGATTAATCTAATACCTCACCCCATGCGCGCGCACACACACACACACACACACACACGTAGATACTGTATGCATATTGTATATACATATACAAATATGCACACACAAGGTATACAGTATGTGCCCAGGTTTAAAGAAAAAAGTCAACACACACTGCACAAACAACCACATTCAGAATAGGTTGATTTATGCTCTTTTACATACTCGCACATAACACATACATGTACGCATCTAACATCTCAGCTCGCCCACGACCTACTTTCACAAAACCCCCGCTTTGCTTTTTTGGCACCGGCAGACCAGCAGTGATTGAGAGGAGACACTGACAGAGCGGCAGCGAGCTGCAGCCGAACCGCTCAGCGGCCCAGGACGAGGAATTCCTCCCGCAAAGCCCGATTGGTCCCGAACTCGGGGCAAAGCTTGTCATCCAAACGACTTCGGCTGAATTAACTGATGTCAAGCGCTCGCTCAATGTCGAAGAATCCCGCCGCGGAGACGGTTTCCGTGTTGTCAGCTCTTTGTTCGGCTGGAGTCACAGTGTACTTGTAGGTCCAATCTAATTAACAAGACCTCAGAGAGCCCGTCTGCATCCACTGCTCTTAAGCTGCGCACGTTGGTTTCCCTTTTGTTAAAAGGATGATAGTTTTTAAGTTATTTTTATTTCTGCTCTTCGGTGAAATGCAAAACCTGAGGTTGTCTTCATCTTTTGGAAGGGGGGGGGGCCTCAGTTTTAGTGTCAGTGTATTTCTCTTGTGTAGACAGAATTCTCTTGTCATGTAATACGCTCGGTGTTGTTTTACAGCCTGTCCAAGAAGGGCACGTAAGTCTATAAAGGTCATGTGAGGTGAGGCCCGATGCTTTGTGGCATCTGCTGAGCATAGAACTTCTCTTCTCTGTGATTTTTTTTTTTGTTCCAGTAGGTTTGATAATTGCAGCAGTAATGAGAATTTTCTAACAGTTTAGCTTCATGAAGAGAACTATGAAACAAAAGGTATAGATATCCAGGTGTCCTTTGTAAATGTCCACCTCCAAAATACTAGAGCCACCATTTCCCATGATGACCCTCGCTACCATGTTTCAATAGACCTTCGTTAGCTGCCTGTCTTTGAATGCCATGCACCCGGGTTAAATGTGTAGCCCCAGATGACCCTCATGACATCACCTGGGCGGTTTTCTCAGACCTTCTCCGGAAACCCTGTCCGTCACTGGCAAAAAGCAAAGCAGGATTTGTGAAAGTATGTCATGGGTTAGCCGAGATGTCAGATCCTCTTTTATGTAAAGCAACTTGGATGTGTAAAAATTGCCATCAAATCCGAGGTTCCCTTTCGAGTTATAGAGGAGAACCAATCGGTAAGAGGTGCCGGTGACTATAAAGTTTAATCTATCCTCAAATAACCTGTGTACTGTTTATTTACCATGTTGTAAATCCATCCCTGCAGGATTACAGGAGCGTGGTATTCTGTCAATCCAAGTGGTTGGAATGGCTGTGCGTAACAGTATAACGGGTCACTCAATTCTCCAAATGTGCAGTACATTTAACACATTCTGGCTCATTTTAAGGCGACATTGCCTCTGTTTACCCAGCAATTTGTTCCAAATGACATTTGTTTTTGCCCTAAACATGCTGTGGAGTGTCCAGAATGAAAATGTAAGCTGGCAGTCTGGCCGAGAAAGTAACTCACAAATGTGCAGACGTGCATCAGCAGCGGGAGGAACATGAAATTAGGGTGTTTAATGAGCAAATCATGACTTCCTCACCGCTCCCTCGCGTCCTGCACTCTCCTGGTCAGCCTCCCGTGCTGCTGTTCCTGTTGACAGTGACTCACCAGTTTCTTTACATAGAAAAGACACCCCCAGCTGGCCACCCGGCGCACTGCAGCACATGCCCAAAAAAGACAAAAGTGCATGTGTTTGAATTTTCATGCAGACGCACCGCGAGCAGCTGTAGTCAGATGGGGGAAATTTGAGCAGCAGAAGTAAATGAAGTGACTCTGCCCCCCCCACTCCCTCCACCCCCTGACCCAAACCCCCTCGGCAGCAGCTCCAGTTGAAAGCGACCACCAGCAAATCGCTTCCTCAGTTTATTCAATAGCTCTTCACACTGAGCGGCGCCCACTTGGCGTGCGCACTGTTTGTTCAGATAGGCGACAGAATGGTGCAGTTAAGTGAGGACTTGTGCGAGCGCCGCGCCGTGAATGAAGAGCACACGCCGTCGCCGTCGTAACATTTTCATCATAGCGGGTCAAGCACGAGATAAAAAATCCTAATCCTTGTCCTAATTTTAGGATGGGACAAGCACTCCTACGGTTACCATGGAGACGACGGCCACTCCTTCTGCTGCTCGGGAACCGGCCAACCATACGGCCCCACATTCACCACGGGTGACGTGATTGGCTGCTGCGTTAACCTCATCAACAACACTTGCTTTTACACCAAAAATGGCATCAGTTTAGGTACTTGAACTTTTCATTGTTCCATGCAAATATAAGGGATCATTCTTTATTTATCGCCAAAAGGAATTCGGATTAACTGATCTGCTTGTTCTTTTTGCCTTGTAGGTGTAGCTTTCACCGACCTCCCTGTAAGTATCATCATATCATATTGCATTGCGATGTTCCTATTTTGCAGTACGTGTGTCGTCTCCACTGTGCTTTTGAAAAACTCTTGGAAAATAGACGGTATATGACTCCTAAACAAATGACAGATTTCGCAAGTCGTACTGAATCCACGGACTAAAGAACCGTTAAGCATGCATGTCCATATCCCATCGCAGCACCTGTTGACGGATGGCTTACAAAGCAATTTTTTTTTGTCCAGTAGTTCCAGTAACTAGAATATTATTTAAATGTATGTATATATACACATGCAAAAAAGAACACAGTTTTACCAGCTAAATGAGTGACCTCGGCTCTGATTAATAAAACGGTAAAATTAATATGAAAAGTGTACGTGCACCAAAGAATAAATGGATCAGAAAAGCTGTGCGCGCACACACACACACACACCACTGCAGGCCCCTCAAAAGTAACAGTCCTCAGGTAAACGTGCGCATGCCTGGACCACTAAAGGTGAGAGGCAAGAAAAGGCTTGTTTTTTTTTCACACAGAAATCCAGGTGCTTATTTGCGAGGTGCGAAAGCTGTCACTGGCTTTATTTCCAGGTGTTGCTCATTTCCATCCCTGAAAGTGCTGCGAGAGGTGACTGGAGCAGGCAGAGTGTGTGTGTGTGTGTGTGTGCCGCGTGTGGCGGCGGCCGCCATATCTCCTGTGACATCACAGTCATGTTCACTGCAGCAATTTTACACATAAAAACTATGAAAAGTACAACCATACTTGATATAAGGACAGTATTGCAACTGTGGAAGATATTATTTGGAGCTGCAGATACTCTGTAGTTCTATAATGCTGTTTGATAGTCTCTTAAACTGATGTACTGCATATTCCTACCATGTATATATATGACGCACACAATGTATATACTGTATTATCCTCCCATGGATATATGCTGAGTATTGGGGAAAAGCAAGCCACACTCCCCTTGAATCCTGCCACATCCAGCTTCATGCAGCCCTGTTGCTCCACAACTGACCACGAGCGTCAGCAGCGGCGGGCGATTCGATGAGGAAGCAGCGCTGGCCAAATACTGACTAGAGATTTTTTTTTTTTTTGTCCGATTTTATCTTTCACAGTCGGACGGTTCTTAAGGAGTAGTTATGGCTCGCCAGCACAGATGACGCTGCTGTTTTTGAATGTGCGGTTTAATTTAGATCTTTAGGAGATGTGTGAGTAAATGTTAGAGGCACCATTATATGTACGTACATGTTTAATTTCCACGCTTTCACTTCAATTCACCCTCTCGCCACCTGCATCACCACCTTCCCGTTTCTCCAAAATTTTAGTGTTTCTGGATCCGTTCATACATTCTCCTGTCAAGTTTTTTTTATCTTTTAAAAAAAAAAAAAAAAAAATTATATGTAAAAATAGATCTCATCTTTTTTGTGAGAAGTGGCGCAGGCCCTGTCTGGCATGTACGCGTTTATAAATGAGGCCAGGGGAAGTTCGAAATTGGAGCAGACGGGTTTAACAACCAAACATAGACGGCAATTTGAATGGAGTTGGTATTCATGTCGTACCTTGTTTTTTTTACACACCAAAAGATAACGTTCAAAGATCACACTGAGCTAAAGGCAGACTGGCGCTATGAACAAGCCCGGTTAGCCAATCGGAGTCTCTCATGGCAAGAATGACACATAACCTGAGGCCTCCCTTCACCTGAACTCGTGATAAGTTGTTGTAGAGGATCCATCTGTTATCAATTTCTTAACAAATCAATGCGTTTCTTTTAGATTAAAAGGACAAAAGTGGCTGAACTCAGTTAGTAGCCGGTTAAAGCTCCATGAAAACTAAACCCAAGTAGCTCATTATTGCTCTAGAATGATGCTATTTTGATAGAACTGTTTATGTTTGCAGCGCTCAATATTTTTAATTTGGTTTGCCGGTGAATAAAAATGATTCGAACATTCATGTTCAGGACTTTCTGGAACTGAAAAGAAAACAACCACTGAATAACCTGACTACTTTCCTATCTTTTATCCATTTCTACCAGCCCAATTTGTACCCCACTGTGGGGCTTCAAACTCCTGGAGAGATTGTAGATGCAAACTTTGGCCAGCAGCCATTTGTCTTCGACATTGAGGACTACATGAGCGAGTGGCGGGCCAAGATCCACGGCATGATCGCCCGATTCCCCATAGGAGAGAGGCTGGGGGAGTGGCAAGCCGTCCTGCAGAAGTAAGTCCACCTACTGCACCGCAGGCCTCAAAAAGTCCAATCAAAGCCGTTACAGCCAAATAAAACACACCATGATTTTTTTCTCATGAATCTGAATGCAACCTGGAGCTCTCTGTTATTGATGAGCACATGTGGTCAGATGACCGTCCATCAGTGGTCAGACTGTGAGACTTGAGGAGACGGTCAGACCGACTTACATATTTGAGGTTGTTGCACGAGTTTGGAGACTGTGCTGCTTTCTTTTTGGTGGTAAAGTAGAAGGTTGTTGTCGCGAGGTTTTTTCAAAGCTTTCTCAGAGCCTGGCCTTTGTGAAAGGCCTATTGTAGGTCAAGAAGATAGCGAATTGAAGGACACAGTGATTAGGGCTCGGTGGTGCGACCTATTTACACTCACCAGCCACTTTATTAGGTACACCAGTTCACCTGTTCACCACCAATATCTCATCAGCCAATCACATGGCAGCAACTCAATAAATTTGGGTATGTAGACACGATCAAGACGGTCTGCCAAAGTTCAGCGTGAGCATCAGAATGGAGAACAAAGGTGGTTTTAAGGGACTTTGAATGTGTCATGCTTGTTGGAGCCGGATAGGCTGGTCTGAGTGTCTCAGCAACTGCTGATCTACTGGGGTTCTCACGCATAACAACCCGGTATGAAAGAGAAGACATCCAGTGATGGTGAGTTCTCTGGGAGAAGATGCCTTGTTGATGCCAGAGGAGAACGTGCAGCCTGGGTCCAGCTGATAGAAAGACGTCAGTTTTTCAACGAACCAGTTGTTACAACCGAGGTCTGCAGGAGAGCATCTCTGAACCCACAACACCTCCAACCTTGAAGCAGATGGGCCACAGCAGCAGAAGACCTCTAGTTAGGTACACCTTGCCTCCCAATGAGGTGTGTAATGAGCTTAGTGTAATTTGAAGCACAGATGGTCACGGTATAACATATTTGTTTTTCCTAAAATTTCAATGTCAATGCTTCTGAAGGGGAAAAAGCAAATATCCTCCAGAACGCGTTTTAAGTCGCGAAGAGATGAGAAAGATCCCTTCCGTCGCCGGCCCCAGTCGTCGCTAACCTGCGGCGGGATTTGCAGATGATGTTTTCTGCTTGCTGTCTTGACTTCTTGAACCTGAACCACGGCTGTAGAATGATAGTTGCACCAACCTTTTTTTTTTTTTCCCCAGACAATTGGCTGGTGCAAGCGAATCATGCTGATTGTTCGATGAATTTAGGGACTTTGTCAAGTCCTAGAAGGCGTTCACCGGTGCGCATGGTGTAGCCAAACTTCATACCACTGGACAAATTTATACTGTTGTACTTTTAATATCTGTACTCCTCGAATCCTCTCTGAATCACAAAGTTACTAAAGGGAATGGTGCTCTTATAATCAATAAATGCTGATTATTGTCGCATTATAGGGGTGTTTCTATGAAAGTGGGTGGTAGTAAGAGATAGGGAAAGGGCAATTGTATGGTTAAGCACTTGCTCCATACACAAGCTCTAGGTCATACGTCCAATTGTAAGACCGCGAAAACACACTTTGCCCGCTTTACCGCAGTGATTTCCTCAAATGTATTTTCGTGATCACCATGTTTCCACTGGCCTCCTGGAGCCAAAGCAACAATTAAAGTCAGGACTTCCACCCCGGCCGAGCTGCCACACTTCTAAATACGCTACGTCGGCTGCACATACCAGGGCAGACTGGCACTGGCCCGCGGAAACATCCACCACAGGTCCCAGATGGGGAGACTAAACCGCTTGACCCACCAGGTCATCCCATTTATACATGACTGATTTCTTGTAAAACTGTTACAAAGTAGTGCTGTCACTCCACGTAGTGTAATGTAAGGGGTTTATGTGGCGTGCAGCGGGGTTTCTCCGCCGCTGCATAGCCCGGGCACCCTTGAAAAGCGACGTGGAGGCACACCAGTCTACGGTGTATTTAAAAGTGCACACTCTCGTATCTGTATGACGCCAGCCAGTCATGGCTGCACTGCGGAGAAAAACTGCAGAGTTAAAATACTCCCTGCTGGTCGGCGGTGGGTTATTTGTTGTCTTTTAAGTTCGCTTGGAGCTGCTGCTTCATTTTCACAGCTCATCCCAGGCGCATGGGGGCCTATGTCCATACTGTGTGTGTGTGTTGTCAAATGTTCAACTCTGTTTGCCCGCAGCATGGTGTCCAGCTACCTGGTGCATCATGGCTACTGCGCCACCGCGACGGCTTTCGCCAGAGCCACCGAGACCATGATACAAGAGGACCAGTCGTCTATAAAGAACAGACAGAGTGAGTGAGCGAGCCACGCGCAGCTTCTCTGAGCCACGCAGCGCGGCGCCTTAACGCCACCTCATTCAGCTCGCACCGTCGGTAGCGCCGCGTTTAGCAACTCCAGCCTCTGCACCAATGCTGAAGGTTTACAATAAGCAGGTCTTCCCCCACACAGACAAGACATTTAGATTATTTATAGATTATGTAAGCAGACATTTCCACCCTCATCTTAGAAACAGAAGAGATGTGGATATTGTTGGTCGCTTCATGTCTTGTGGCCTCTTTCGGATTCTTTGGTTTGGGAGATCGATGCGGTGTAAATAGCCTCCTCTTTTCTTGGTCTAACAGGAATACAGAAGCTGGTGCTGGCAGGACGAGTGGGCGAAGCCATAGAAGCCACCCAGCAGCTTTATCCCGGTCTGTTAGAACACAACCCCAACCTCCTCTTCATGTTGAAGTAAGTCAGTGTGTTTTTAAGACGCAGATCAAATGCGGCGTGGGAGCGTTGTTGGCGGCCGCCGGTAAGCGCCAGTAACACCCGGCATGCGCTGGCCCCCAGGTGCCGCCAGTTTGTGGAGATGGTGAACGGCACAGACAGCGAGGTCCGCTGCTTGACCATCCGCTCGCCCAAGTCCCAGGACAGCTACCCCGGCTCACCCAACCTCAGCCCCCGCCACGGGTCTGGAAACACACACCTGCACACCGGAGGTACGCGCGCGCGCATCTCTTCAAAAAACTTGCCAAACACCCACCAAAAAGATTGATTTTACTTGGTCAGCATATGAATGTTTTTTTGTTTTGTTTTTTCCTCCCTTGGCTCAGGAGCAGACAGCCCCACCTGCAGTAACGGGGTGACCCCCTCCAAAAAGTCAAAGAGTCACTGCAGCACCGTCAGCGGCAGCGTCAAGTACCCCAGCGCCTCGTCCTCGGCCTCCTCCTCCACCTCCTCCTCCCCCTCCTCCGTCAACTACTCCGAGTCCAACTCCTCCGACTCCACCAAGAGCCAGCCGCACAGTACCAACAGCACCCAGGAAACCAGGTGGGAAGCACCGACGGGCTGTCGGGCTGATAGACACCAATCAAGACCACTGCATGTTCACCATGGACTATAACTCCCTTTATGTTCGTTTTGTTGCGATTTGGGTTGTAATTTGTGATGCAGGTAGACTCTACTGCTTGATGCTGAGAGGAGTCCCTAATATTTTGGTCATCCCACTCATAGGGTGACAAAATATTAGGGACACCTCTCAGTATGTACCCCAGGGCTGTTGCGTTATATTCTATGGTGCACATGCAGTGGTCATAATAGCAACTCTGTTGCGGCGCGCCGTTACGCCAGCTCGCCCCGGAGGCCATTTTGCTTCCGCGACCGCCTCCACTGCCATTTTATTGGCAGAACAGCTCTACACATACTTTTTCGTACTCTGACGTTTCAT
The DNA here is from genome assembly GCA_901007715.1 of Dactylopterus volitans. Taxonomy (NCBI): domain Eukaryota; kingdom Metazoa; phylum Chordata; class Actinopteri; order Syngnathiformes; family Dactylopteridae; genus Dactylopterus; species Dactylopterus volitans. The sequence goes on from CAAKHG010020589.1 coordinate 17,187, forward strand.
ATAGAACGGCGAGGCCTGATACCTGCGCAATGATTAACGAACTATGATTATAGATTAACTTACGAGCAGCTCGAGCTGGGATGGTTTACTGGTCGCTCATCCTGACCACAGTCATTTTAAGACATTGACTGTAATAAAAGCGACAGCAGGGCCACACACAGCTTCTATGAGACTCCATCCCTACATTGTACTTTGAGTTCCTCTGGGTCAGCTATGGAAGGAAATAACTTCAATGGCAAAAAAAAACCCCAAAAGACTTTATTCTGTTCCATTTTTATGTTGGCGGTATGAGTGTGAAATACTTTTTCTCCACCGCTGGTTGATCCAGCTCTCGTGAACGCACCCAGGAAACACAGGGAAGCTTGGAATTTGGTGGTTAAAGGTCACCGGGGTCAACAAAAACTTTCCAAAAATGTGATATAACGAAAGGTAAAAAGTCAACTTCACTGTGACATCCCGACGTTCTCCGAAAGGACTCGGACGAGGACGAAAGCCGCAGCTCGACCGGTTGGTTGAATGCGCGAGTGGTTTAGATCACCGCTAACGTCGCGATCTGTGCCCGAATGGAGGCGCGTCCGGCGGCGATGATTTCCTAATGATTCCTTATCATTTTAATGATTGTCATTGGAGTCATGCAGTATAAGTGTGTGTGTGTGTGTGTATGTGTGTGTGCGCACGCGCAGTGACAGTGAGATGGAGATAGAAGCAGAGCATTACACCAACGGAGTTGTCGGGGGCTCATCAGCACGGATCATGAACGGCACGTACAAACACGAAGAGATCCTTCAGTCGGATGACAACAGCATCGGCAATGGGGTCACAGGTATGCAAATGAACACACACACACACACACACACACACACACACACACACACACACACACACACACACACACACACACACACACATAAATCACAACACATCATTCTTTTGTATATTTGTTTTTCCTTCTCTTTTTTTTTAATCATTTATTCTTCCTCGTGCGCTTAATTTACTTGGTGTTGGCCTATGATGACCAACGGCCAAGAAAAAGAGGAGGCCCATCAGCTCTGAGGACGTGTGCCGCACTGGCCGAGGGTGGATAATAGTGTGGTTGACGTGTTAGGAGGAATGTTTAACTTTAAAAAGCTGCCTGACGGATCATCGGGGGGGAACTCGAGTAGCTTGCGCAGTTCGCAAAGTCGAATTTAGCCACCACAGAAAGCGACGGGATAAGTGACGCTGCGGCCGATTGGACAGCGAGAAACCGCCGCCGAATCTGCAATCAACCATTCGAATTTAATCGTCTAAATACATTTAAATATCAGGCGACAGTGTGAAGACGAAAAAAAAGTGATTAATCACAGCAAATGGGATTAATTCATTTTTTAAAAGCAATCGACAGCTCTAATTCTTTTCTTTATCTCAATACACTGCGTGGCCCTCCTCGCCTCTTGCACCCCCCCTCACCCCCCCATCCATCCTTTAGTAAGACGTGTGTTTGATGTGTGTGTGTGTCTCTCTCTCTCTCTCTCTCTCTCTCTCTCTCTCTCTCTCTCTCTCTCTCTCTCTTTCTCTCTCTCTGTCTCTCTCTGTCGCTCTCTCTCTCCAGCAGACGAGGGTTACCGGACGAGTAGACAGCTCTGCGGAGGCAACCAGGCGGCCACCGAGAGGATGATCCAGTTTGGACGGGAGCTGCAGGCGCTCAACGAGCAGCTGTGCCGCGAGTACGGCAAGAACACCACGCACAAGAAGATGCTGCAGGTACTCGCGCGCCGCCGCCGCACACTGGCGGGCCGGATGTCCCGGTTCTCGTGGAATCCGCGTAAACGACGAGCAGACCCGGCTCACGTCCGTCACTTCCAGTGTTCACATTTCCAGCCCAGCGTATCCCCGCTGTGTGTACACTGGCAGCCCTCTCGCTGTCGTTTGCAGCCGCCCAGACATAAATTCCCACAAACCCCCGGTGCGCTGCCTACCTGCTCACCGGCAAAACCGCAAAACGGACAGCTAGCAACTTGCTAGAGACAAATGTTTCCAGGGGGAGGTGAGGGAGAGAGAGAAAAAAAAAAACCCCACACATCTTGAGAATGAATAGATCGATAAGTGCAGGTTTGTGTGTATATTCAGTGACGGATGACCACTAGGAGCAACCTTATCATGTGGATTTGTGCTTTTTGGTCTTCGGCCCAGTGGCGGTGCTGCGTGGCGCGACGTTCTGCGCGCGCAGACTTTCAACGTTTTGGTGGTTTCGTCGCGGTAATTTAAGAGTGTCCTCGGGTACCTTCTCATCCCTGGAAGTCAAAACCATGGCGACCGCAGTTCGTCGAACAGCGACGCTTTGCCCCCCCGAACCTTGAAGCATCCTCGGCAGTGTTCATGTCAAAATGCAGATTTATGAGAATCACATTTTTTTCCCTTTTTTTTAATAATGTTAAATGTAATTCTTGGGGGGGGAGAAAAAAACGCCCATGCTGGTCGTGATCCTGTTCAAATCAACCCCTGATGAATTGTGGGTGTTTACCAGTTCATAAACACCAATAATTCATGCGGTCATCAATCAGTGTGATGGCGGTTAATCAAAGGCTTTCGGAATCATGGTCTCAAACGAGTGTGTTCTTGTTAACGGTCCTTTATTGCATCACTCTGACCCCACATGTGTTTTTAATATTGTTTTTTCAGGCTCGCGCCTAATGAAGTTTCACAATGTCCAGCTGCAGCAGGGTTTGGTTTATAGTCGCCCCTTCTTTTTGCGTGTGTTTTGTGTTGTGTGTGTGTGTGTGTGTGTGTTGTGTGTGTGTGTGTGTGTATAGGATGCCTTCAGCCTGCTAGCGTACTCAGACCCGTGGAACTGCCCCGTGGGCCAGCAGCTCGACCCGACGCAGAGAGAGTCGCTCTGCTCCGCTCTCAACAGCGCCATACTGGGTAGAGCACACGCACGCACACACACACACACACACACACACACACACACACACACACACACACACATGCTCACTACCTGTGACGTTTGCGTCTCCCAACCTTGGAAATGTCTCAATATTTAGTGTCCTAAGGTCCATTTGTGACGTTTTCCACTACATGGTACCGGCTCTACTCTACTCCAGTTTTCCATCATAAAATAAGTACCTGGTACCACCTTTTTAGATATTGTTCTCCTGGGGTTCCAAAAAAGGCCGCCCAGGCACTATGAGGTACTAAAAGGCGACGTGAAAACACCGCAGGCCTCTGATTGGTCCGAGAGGAGCGTCACAGCTTCACTGCGTCACTGAACTGCTTCGGCAGTTGTTGTTTATTCAGCCGGCTGCAATTCCAGAGTAAATATGTCATTGCGGTCAGCGCTGAAGTCATTAATGTATAACTTAATGTATAACGACTGTGTACGTGATCCAGCCCGCACGTTACCACGTTTGGCTTTTATTCTTACAGTCTGCCCGCTTTGCACAGCTTTTAAAAGATAATCATGCGACAATTTTGTCATGCTTCTTTTACATCGCTGCTTTTTCAAATTTGTATCATTTTGTTTTATGTAGCACTGTTTGATTTGATTTTGTGCTGCTCAACCGAGTCATTTTAAATTGGCAAGCCTTTAAACTGACCGCCGGGGACATATGATAAGTTTTTGGACTTGAACTGAATACCTTGAACAGCACAAATCTGGGCCCACCATTTAAAATAAATAAATAATAACTATTGTAACGGTTTTCATTTTCCGCTTTAAAAAATGGCGACCAGAAAGATCACGCGTGGTCGCTGGAGGAGGCACAGACCTCCCTCACCCCTTCGTCTCCCTCTTCCTATTTTTCCTCTTCTCCCGGCATCGCTATGACGACCAGTCACACTGAGGCGGTGCTATCTTCTAATAGAAAGGAGGGTCGGGTTGGTACCATGAAGTGGGAAAGCGCCGTTAGCGTCTGTCCCCACGTTCTCCGTGTCGCTGTCGATTTCTACTAAGAACAAACGCAGTGATTTGATCCAAATACGCAGCCTGGGGGAATAAAAACAAAACCAAAAAAAACCCAATACGTCGAGACAAGATAACAGAACCGCCGGTACTTGAACGTGCCGGATTTCCTTTCAAACGCGGCCGCGCGCCAACACGCCGGCGTGCCGCCTCCGCTCCTGACACCCCGCTGCCTTCTTCTGCTCCCAGAGTCCCAGAACCTGCCGAAGCAGCCCCCCCTGATGCTGGCGCTGGGCCAGGCCACCGAGTGCGTTCAGCTCATGGCCCGAGTCCGGTCCGGTTCCTGCTCCTTCGCCAGAGTAGACAACTTCCTGCACTAGCCCAGGTCCAGGTGGGAATGTTTGTGCACGTTCACCGCAACACCGCCGCGCTGACACACTCTCTCTTATCGCGATAAAGCGCGGCGGTCGCAAGTCCTTCCAGTCGAGGTGGAATAAAAAAAAACAACATCTTGTGCGGCTGCGGCCAGCAAAGCGAAGCGGGAAACGCCGCTAACGAACCTGCCCTCGCCCCGTCTCTCCGCAGGCCCGATGTTCAGTAGCACTGAGAGACGGCATGCCCGGCAGGTGGTTGTCATGACGACGGGGGAAGGAGCATGCGTGCGCGATTGGTGCGTCTGGCCGACCGCCGGAGCGGGCCAGCGGCGCCGCCGGCGGAGGAGGAGGAGGAGCGGCGGAGAGAGCAGAGAAGAAGGCTTCCTTTTTAATTTAGTATTATCAAATAAAGAACCGTGTGACACTATTTAAAGCTAACTATTTCTTCTGTTGATGTAGCCATCTTTAGTTCCTTTCTGTCCGTTTGTTGTGCTCATCTTGGACGAGACGAGTTGTGACCCCCCCCCACCCCCCCCCCCCCCCCCCCCCCCCCCCCCCCCCCCCCCCCCCCCCCCCCCCCTCCCCCTTC
>CAAKHG010020590.1:0-19061 GCA_901007715.1 Dactylopterus volitans
ATCAACTACTGCAACGAGAAGCTGCAGCAGCTCTTCATCGAGCTGATCCTGCGGCAGGAGCAAGGCGAGTACGACCGGGAGGGCATCATCTGGCAACATGTGAGCGACACACACACACGCACGCACGCACACACACACACTTTCACACAAACTGAATTAATGACCCTGTACAAATTTTGTCCCCCCCTGTCCAATACGCACCTGAGCTGAGGGAGCTGCGCTATCAGATAACAGAGAGGCTGTTTAGGGAGGTGACTCACCGCAAACCTCCCACACAAACCAAACACACACACACACACTCATGGCTTAAACCCCCTCCCATCCACTCCCCACCCTCACCCATCCCACCTCCGCACACACACACACCACCCTATCCTACCTCTCTCCATGTTGAATTGCAGTTTTTGCTGAGTTATGGCGCCCAGGCGCTCGCCGGAAGCGCTGGCGTCACGGTTCCCGATGCAGTTTCTCGACCCCTTTTTGGTGTGAAACATTCTGGGAAAAAAACAAAGCAAAAAAAACAAATTGACTGGAGAAATGTGACCAAATAACACCACCGCCCCATCCATCTCGCAATACCGCCGTCTCCCTCGGGAGGGCGCCAGCGAGTCAGTGCCGTTTCGGCTCATTTTGTTGACCCTGGCGAGTGTTTGGCTTTGGTTATAGTGTTTGATGACTGTAAAGTTGTTTATCCAGTGGTTGATTAGATAAGAAACACATATTTGTTGAGCGTGCGGCTTGATTTGGCCGTAAAGCGCCGTTACGCAAGCGCGAAACGGGGGATGTCAAATCCCGTCAGGCCCCACAGCTCACGCCGGATTTTCTTCATGCGACCTGTTGCCAGAGCGGCTCGTTGGCACGGTGACCCGTGGGCCTCCCGGCGGCGGTTGCCGTCGTCGTGGTAACCTTGTTTCTGGCCTCCCCCGCAGGCGGAGACGGTGCTGCTGGAGATGCAGGACCCCAAATCAGGAGTTAAGTCGCAGCCGCAGCGGCTGGTCATCACGACGATACCGCACGCAATCACTGGTGAGGAGGCGGCGAACACACACACACGCGCGCACACACACACATGCACGCACGCACACACACGCAGATGGACGCGCGCGCAGAAAACACTTGACGCTACTGGCTGAGTGATTGTGCCTGCATAGCCTCGCCGGAGGAGGATACCGGAGCGCCGGGCTCAGAACCGGAGAGCCGCGGATTCCATCTCCATGACAACCCCCGCGGCCTCAGAGTCAAAGTGAGGCAGAAAAGTAGGAGGTGAGGGCGGAGGATGATTGAGCGGGCGGGAGGAGGAGGGGGGAAAAAAAAATAGCGAGTAACCGGGGACGGAAGCGGCAGAGAAACGGAGGCGGCGGCGGCGGAGGAGGAGGAAGAGGAGGAGGAGGAGGAGAGGGAACCTCGACTCGTACGTCACCAGCGAGCCTCCACGGAACGCCGCCGCCGCCTCTCCTCCACCATCTCCTCTTTATTCCTCCGCTCCTCTGCTCTATTCTTCCTCCCTGCGATCTTCTTTTCCTCTCCTCTTTCTTCTTCTTCTCTCTTCTCCTCTTTGTTCTTCCTCCCTTCCACTCTCCTGCTCTCCATTTTCACCCTCCTTTCTTCTCCTCTGCTCTTGTCCTCCTGTCTTCCCTTTATCCTTCTTCTCATCTCCTCTCATTTCCTCCTCTTTCCTCTCTTCTCCTCTCCTATTTTTTCTCCCTCCCTTCCACTCTTCTACTCTTCGTGCTTCATCTCTTCTTCTCTCCTCTGTATTTTTCTTCTCCTCTTCTCTGTTCCTCTCATCGGGTCTTCCCTTTATTCTGCTTCCTCTCCTCCGTCCTCCCCTCCTCTTTATTCTTCTCCTCTCCTTTTATTTCTTTCTCTCTTCTACTCTTCATTCTTCCTCCCCTTTTTATCTTCGTCTCCTCTCTTCTCTGCTCCTTTCTTCTTCTATTGTCTATATTCTTCTCCTCCTTCCTCTCTTCCTCTTCATTCTTCTCCTCTCATTTCCTCCTCCCTCCTCTCTTCCCCTCTCCTTTTCATTCTTCCCCACTTCTCCTTTCTATTCTTCCTCTCTTCTGCTCTTCATTCTTCCTCCCCTCTTTATCTTCTCCTCTCTTCTCCTCCTTTCTTCCTCTATTCTCCTTATACCTCTCCTCCTCCTCTCCTCTCTTCCTCTTTATTCTCCATCTCCTCTCTCCCTCCATCTGTCCCCTCATATTAGCTGGAGAGGCTCCCAGGCCATCGACACACTTAGTAGTTGCACATCTGAGAGGGGTCTGGCATTTTAGCAGCCGTGCGCGCGCGCACACACACACACACACACACACACACACACACACACACACACACACACACACGCGCGCGCGCGTCGACGAGCACTTAATTCTGAAGTGGCTTTCTTTTCTTTCTTTTTTTTTTCCTTTTATGGAGATGCTTTCAATTCAATCCCAAAATGCTTCATTGGCACGGATGTCAGAGGAGCAGCGTTGCCAAAGCAGTGATGATACACGGCGCCATTCAATAACCGTATCAGAGGAAAAGACCCACGCGGTCCAGGTAGAACGAAACCAAAAAAAAAAAAAAAAAGGAAAGGAAAACGTCAGGAGATCAGTTTTACAGTTTAGCTCAACGTGAACTCTTCAGTAACGGCGCGCTAACACTCACGCACACACACTTTAGATGCTTTTCACGTTTACACTCTTATTTCCCCACGTGTGCACAGAAACACGATCTCAAAGTTGATACTTTTCCTACGTTTTCATACCTCTTATACATGTAATCAATTTTTTTTCTTCCCAACTGTTGCTTTACAGTATCGTGAACCGTGAGCTGGGTGGTTTCTTCTCATCCGCAACATTTCATGGCGTCGCTGTTCACCTGCGTGCGATAAATAAACAAATCTGAAGACACATTTAAAAAAAAAACAACCAATAATCGTAGGGCGGAGGGGGAGCCTCTAGGAGACTGGACGCGGTGGTGGTGTGTTGTTTACCTCGGTGACGCGGTTTCTTCCAAGTTTCCTCCACGTCTGCTGGTGGCCTTCAACCTCCCGTCTCCCATGTTCTGTCCTCAGGTGAAGATGTTGTCGCCTGGCTGGCAGACAGGTTCCAGATCGGCGGGCAAGGTGAGTGGCGGCCTGGCCTGTAGAGTCGCTGGCGTTTGGAACGTTGGTCACCTGGGTTTGTGCGTTGCTCTGTTTAGTCTTTTTTTTTTTTTTTTTTGTCGTCAGAGGCGAGAAATTTTGGTTCCATGCTGGTGGCGCTGGGATACATCTACCCGCTGCAGGACCACAAGCGCCTGGTGGTCAAGCCAGACGCGTCCCTCTATCGCTTCCAGGTAAAAACAAGAAGAGAAAAAAAAAAGAAGTCATTTCAAATCTTTGGCTATTTATGATTCTACTGTTTTCACTTTCTTTAATGCTGGTTTCTCTGCTGCTGCTTCTAACTTGTTGCCTCGTTTTACAATCGGCCATGTTCTTGCTTGTGTATTAGTGCGCCAAAGATAATTCTCCACCTCCCGCGGACGTCGGAGTTCTTCTATCACTCATAATAATGACGATAGAGCCATTTGTGACTGTTTTATTCATATTCAACAGTGTTAGACAGGATGCATGAGAAGGTTCCTCGTCTCAGCGAGCCGCGCACTGCAAATCGTGACCCATCATGGAAGTTTTCCAACGTTTATTATCAGTGGTCAAACACTATTTATGTTTGCTAATGTGGTGAGATGTTTGCTTCCTTTATGTTTATGTCAAGCACTTGCGTTTCTGCGATCTATAAAGTTTTTAAAGTTGTGTTATGTTTATAATGAATAGACAAAAAAAATGGGCATTTTGATTATGCACAACGATCAGCCATAACATTACGACCACCGCATGTTCACCATAGAACATAATGCAACAGCCCTTGCAATCGATTCTCCCTTCAGGAGGAATTTTATAGTGAATTATTATTGAATACATTTGAGAGAGGTGTTGACATATTTCAACGATTGTAATTGGGACTGTGATTTGTGCTGCTGTTGAACTTTACCGGGCTACACTGACACACACTGAGACGACCAACACTTGAGGATGTGGCCGCAGCGCGGCAGAATCTTCGCGCTCTCTCTTCTAATACTGGATTTACGGGATCGGCAAGACGCGGCGGCTTGATTCCTCCATTCGTTCATTCATTCCAAACCGGCTGCTGCGATCCAAGCCTTTTCGTCCATAAATCACGCACGAGTCCCGCGTCATGCCGCAATTTTTGACAGAAGATTCGAGCCGCTCTTCCCTGCGGTGGGCGCTCGGCACAAAAGGGCCGCGTTGTGCTGACACATAAACGCTCTCCCCTGGCTTTTTATTCCTGTTTGAGCGCATGTGAGCCTCTGATCGGTTATTCTTTGCGACCACTTCTCCCTGATTATGAGCGGCGCCCTCAGAGCATCACCTATTATCCAGCCAACAAAGGCATCCGAGTTACAACGATGCTTGAAAACCGCTGTGAAGCTGCAGATTCTCGTATTTGACGAGCGGGAACCGCGCATTTCACAGAGAAACGTAGCTGGCGCAGGCGTCTACACAACTGCCCCGCAATGTTAATATCTCCAGCGGAGCCAAGAGGAGAGTGCTTGCTGTTAGCGCCTATTTTTGTATGACACTTGTAGCTTTTCCTCAGCAGCGACGATTTCCCCCGTGTTAGCGCCTGGCTAGGTTTGAGTTTCTGTCGTTTGTCAACCCCCCCCACCCCAGACGCCGTATTTCTGGCCCACACAGCAGTGGCCCGTGGAGGACACGGACTATGGTGAGCAGGATGGCGCGCCAACTTGAAGTCCCACTTTGTTTGGCGAATTTGGCTAACGGTCGGTTTTTTTGTTTCCCCCCCAACCCTCAAAAAAAGCAATCTACCTCGCCAAGAGGAACATACGCAAGAAGGGAATCCTGGAGCTGCACGAGCAGGTGAGATCCGGACGCCGGGAACGCCGCGGACGCCGCTTCCTCCTGTCATTGCCGCTGGCGCTAACCGGCTTGTTGTTTTGTGCGTCGCCAGGAGCAGTACAACCGCCTGCACAAGTGGATGAACCATAAGTGGGATTTCATCGTGATGCAGGCCAAAGAGCAGTACAGGTAGTGCGCGGAGGCGGCAACCTCTTAAAGGGCCGGGAGGTTTTGCTACATGACCGCTGCGTGATTTTTATTTATTTTGAATCCTATTTTTAGGGCTGCAAAGGAACGTAAGAAACCGGACCGGGTGGTGTTTGACTGCCAGGAGAGAGCCTACTGGGTGGTTCATAGACCTCCGGTGAGAGCACACACACGCACGCACACACTCGCACACACACACACATACACAGATGGTTATCGGATGTGCGCCGTGCACGCAGGCTGCAGCTTCCTCCAGATAGGTATCAGTGGATTGCCAGCTGACTGAGGAGTCTGAGAATAAATTGCGGCGCTCCGCCGAACTTCCCAGGGCATCTCATTATCTCCACCCATGACGCCTCATTACCATTACATGTCTAGTCGGAGGAAAAGGCCACGACTGATTAATATTTCACGCCGCGTGGGAGAATGTGCTGCAGTTGAGGTTTTTTTTTATTTTTTTTATTTGGCGCCTCATGCTTGGCTCAGACGGCGTCGTGGGGACTGGACTGGAGGGCTAACGGGGAGACTGACACCGGACCTCAAAGTGGGGGTGGGTGGGCTTCCAGAGGAGCCCAGTTAGTTTGGGGAGAAAACACTCAAGGACATAGAACCTGAAATAATAAGGAGCTTAAAGGTTGCCTCCAGCCTCGGGCTTGTGGAGGAACCTTACATATAGATCAGGAAAACTTATTTTGAGCCCCAAAGCGATATTGCCTCGCTATATATGTGGCAAGGAAAGGGGAATTAAAGCGGCACGAGCGAGCGACACCCGCGTGGATGCTGGCGCGCTTCGTACAATAATCCACAAAAATGCTGGGTAAAGTGAGATAAATAGCATAAATTAAAAAAAAAAAAATGCAAAATGGATACAAATTAAGTGAATTTCAAAATATATAAATGCAAAACTGTAAAAAAAAAAAACAATAAGTGGGGTTGCAAAATTCCAGGAATTTTCAAAGTTGGAACCTTTCCATGGGAATTAACGGGAATTTATGGGACTAAAACAGAAATCTACAAAATTGAAGGTTGGCCCTTACGGGGAACTTACATATAGTTGGGGAAAATATATTGTTGCATAATCTTGGCTAAAACAAGCAGAAATAATGCAAGTAGACTCCTCGATCACGTGCACACAGCACTGCTTACTGCAGGGCTATTGAGGCCACGCCCCCTGCGTGCACTGTGCACGCCTCCATCACATGCACAGGTGATTGCTTAAACCCTGGAGGCCACACTTTTGAGCCCAAAGCACAAGACTACTGAAGCCACACAGTTGAGCCTGCCCATTATAGAAAGTCAAGGAAGTTTTTTTTTATAACATTATGGGGTAAATATATTTGATCTATAATGGTATTACTGTTTAACTTGCAAAAATTAAATAAAAATCTATTCATACAGTAGCGAGCTAGCGAGTAAGTTAGGTGCTAAATGTAAGCTATTTTTCATTCCACTGACAATTTAAGGGGCTAGCTTAGTATAGCTAAATACAATTTTTAAAAAAACGGCACGTTATTAATGTCTTTTTGTCGTACATTGAGAGAAACGAACAAAGCGAGGCTAACTCTCGCAGACGCAGACAAGCAACAATGTCGTGCAGCGTGCTGCATACGGAAAAGCCCCGGAGCGCCGGAGGATCGCCCGACGTTCCCCTGCCAGAATCGATTTTCACGGCTTATTGCAGAAGCGCCACTTAAAAAAAGTGAAAAGGATCGTTGGCAAATACGAAGAATAATGGATGCGTGGGAGGCGGGCCGGGCGCGGGGGTCCGCGGGTCAGACAATAGCTCACCATTAAAACCGCGGCTCATCCCTTTTTTCTATTTCCACGCGCCGATGCAACAAATGAGATGCGGCGAGTTAATTAGCGAGCCTCAGAGACGCCGTTTGTGGAGCCCCCCCGGCCCACCACTGCTGTTTCAGGTCTCTCTTTCAAGCTGAGAGAACCAATTTTCTCCGAATGCGCCACCATGAGTGTTGCATTGTGGGGTTTTTGTTTTATTTTTTTTAAATATTTTATTTAAAGTTTTTAAATTTTACAACAACAAACGGCACAAACGGAGAACCGAAGGCGCGTAACGTCGTGCCTGCAAGATAAAAAAAAACGACAGAAGAGGCTGCCGACGTTGATTAAAATCCCGAATATTTCAAGGAGTCGCCTCCACGCCGACATCGCAGGGATGCAATTAAATCGCGCTCCGTTTGAAATGAAGCACAAGACCGGTTATTGCAGCGGAAAATCTGGAAACCTGTGGGGGGTGGAAAATTTGTCAGTGAGCTAAAGAGGGTCCCCAAAGTTTTGCAAATTTCTTTCTCCTGTTTTCTTAATAAAACAAAAAAAAAAGGCAAAACACAGTTTTTCCAACAGGGTGGAGAAGATTTCCAGGAGGAGAAGGATCAGGGTCGTTATTTTTAAGCACTTACCGCCCCCCCTCCATGTACCATCACCCCTCCGTGGACCGTCACCTCATGGTGGTGGAGGGGTTTGAGTGTCCCAAGATCCCAGGAGCTATGTTGTCGGGGGCAGCAGCCCCTGGTAGGGTCTCCCATGGCAAACTGGTCTTGGGTGAAGGGTCAGACAAAGAATGGTCCATAAAGATGCATTTGTGAAGAAAAACACCAAAGGACCAGTGTGCCCTACCTGGAGGGTTACGGGGCCCCCACCTGGAGCCAGGCCTGGGGGAGGGACCTTTAATCAAGCACCCATGGGGGTGGCAGAGACATGGGTCCGTCCTCCAGCAGGACCACCACCTGCAGGAGGAACCATATTGGTCCGGTGCAATTTGGATCGGACCTCAAAGACTCTCAGGTGACCTCAACGGACTTCAGATGACCTTAATGATCCTCAGGTGATCTCAGTGATCCTCAGATGACCTCAACAACTCCTAAGGTATCAATGAACCCACCCAACTGTAAATCCCTGGTCAGAACATGAAGGAGCCTTTTTGGATGAGAGGTGAAACATCTTCAACAACAATCAGCCGCTTTTTCTACAAGTGTACGTTACATCTTCTCTAACTGTGCTGAAGAAGAAGAAGAAGAAACTGGCTCGAGGCTTATTTGTGCATCGATATTTGATGGGCAACAGAGAGAAAAGAGTGATGCATTCGAATGCCAGAAAATCCTGGTGATTTTCTCAGTGACACACACACACGCACACACACACACGCCCGCCAGTTGACGCCAATGGATCTCGCCCCTCGTGACTTGGCGATCGGCGGTCCCGCGTGGCCAGGAGATCCAGCCGCCGTCGATTTTGGCGTCAACATACCGCTTTTAATGAAACAACCCTTTGGTAGACACACGCTGAATGATTACCCGTGTTGGTGTGTGTGTGTGTGTGTGTGTGTGTGTGTGTGCAGCCCGGGACCGTGAGCGCCATGGACTACGGGCTGGATCGACGAATAGACCCGAACGCCGACGAGGTAACAGGTGAGCGTCCGCGTGACCCGTACGAGCAATAATTCCCTCTCAATCAGCTTATAATCGATGAGCAGCTTTGACGCGAAGGCCCCTCCCCTTCCTTTTGCAGTGTAAATCACTAAAATATTGATCTATTAATTTTTTTACTAATATAAATCTTTCTTTTTTTTCTCCTCCCCCCCCCCACTTTGCAGGCCTTTCCCATCTCACTCTGCCAAACTGGTCGCTAAGACGCACTCACGCAACCGCCGCAGAGCCGCAACCATCACACACACCAATACATGCAGCTGCGCCACATGACCTTTGACCTCTCACGCCTCTCTCTCTCTCTCCGCAGATAAAGACGCCCGACTTCTACGAGCGAATCGTAAGCGTCACTTTACCGTTCACTCTTTTCCTCTTGCGTTCGCGATGTGCGAGCGGCCGCCATGTTTCTCACGTCCGCCCCTCCCCCCTCTGCTGCCCCCCGCCCCCCCTCTGCAGATGATCTTCACCCAGCAGTCCATCATGAGGCCCCGAGTGAAGTCGTCCGTGTCCATCGGCGCGTAAGCACACCCGACCGCGCTGGCTTCCCGGCGAATCGCGGCGTGGCACCGTCAGATGAGATGACAGCTGACGGCCAACGGATATACGAGGAGGCTCAAAATATAACATGAAATATAAAATACGCATAATTTGGCAGTGTTTGTGTAGGCGCAGCTGCATTGGATCGCTCGATGTATTGCTCATGAAAAATGAGCGAAGGGATGAAGAAAACACATGCTGCCACTTAGATATCAGCACGCAATTGCTTTCGTAAAATAATATGATAGAATTTTTCTAAAAAGAATAAGATAATTCATATTACATCATACTATGATGATGACTATATATAAATAAAACACAAATATGATAAGGATATAAAAGTAAAGTAATTATGACACCATGTGCAATTTATGTATCTTACAATTGTACAAATGTATTAAAATATAAATATGATTAAAAAATGATAGTAAAGTAATATAGTAATATTTAAGTTCTATATGTAATGTATATTTCGGAACAAAACCAATTTGATAAAATATAGAAATAAAAATATATTAGGAATTGGTAGGATATGATAATACAAATATGATAGTAATCGCAATTTTTAATTATGATAGAGTTGTAGAAATATAATGAAATTTAACATTACATATACAATTAAAACAATAAAATACGTTAATGGTATTATAATATTAATCTAATAATTACAGCATGATGTAATGAAATATTATGATAAAATGACATGATAATAGTATATTAGTCATCATAATCAATACATAAAATAAAGTAAAATGTAATTAGAGGCATCATATTAATAGATATAAATGATATTAAACTTACTTGAGCAGTGAGACCAGAGCGGGGAGGCAGAAGTATTTAGATATTAACTCTTTGGTGGTAATTGATAATTCCAGTGAGGGTTTTTTTTTGGTTGGCAGATTGGTGAAATACTGCGCCACCTACGACAGCCACGACCCCTTCCTCTCCAAATGTCTTCCCAGCAACCCCTGGCTCACCGACGACGTCACGTACTGGAGCCTGAACATGCCCAAGTGAGTCCCAGGCCGACCCCGACTTCTTCGGGATGGAACTGAATTTGCGGGGATTTTATAAAAGGAGTCGTTTGTGTGTGTTTTTGCCAGTGTGGAGATGCCGACCAAGATGCGCGTGGAGCGGTGGACCTTCAGCTTCGGGGAGCTGCTCTCGGACCCTCGGGGGCGAGACGACTTCAGACTCTTCCTGAAGAAAGAGTTCAGCGGTACGGCGGTTTTTGATTCGAATAAAACGTTAGGATCCTTCGAGTACACTCACTCTCTCAACCTTCTCAGGTGAGAACTTGGCATTCTGGGAAGGCTGCGAGGATCTGAAGTGGGGCACGGCGGCGACCATGCGGGAGAAGGCCGAGCAGATCTACAAGTAACGTCCTCATCCCCTCCGTTCCCTTCGATATGTGTTCCGTCGGCTGCGCGGTTTTTCTTTTTTCCCCCGTGTCAAGTCGCGGCCGATGGAAAAACGCCCCCCTCCCGTGTCTCCACCAATCCCCTACCAATCTCCAGGACCTTCCTGGCCCGCGGCGCCCCCCGCTGGATCAACATCGACGGAAAGACGATGGAGGTGACGGTGAGCGGCCTGAAGCACCCGCACAGATACGTCCTGGACGCAGCCCAGACTCACATCTACATGCTCATGAAGAAGGTCAGCGGCCGCGTTGGTGGGCGGGTTCCCTCGCAGGATTGGTTGCATGTCGCCACCTCACGAGATATATATAATTTATTTATTTTTTGTGCTCGCAGGATTCATACGGCCGATACCTGAAGTCTCCGGTGTTCAAGGAAACGCTGAAGAAATCCATCAGTCCCGAGGAGCACAAGTTCTCGTAGGTGGCTTCCAGCTCGAGTGTGTGTGTGTGGGATTTAGTGGCATCTGGTGGTGAAGCCGCAAACTGCGTCCTTGCTCCTCCCTTCCCTGTGGCCCTCAGGATGAATCAGCTCTGCATAAAACACACAACCTCATTAGAAATAGCATTTTTTAATTTCTTGCATCGTCTGCCTCGATTTAATTCAGCTTTGTTATGTTTTTGCCCGTTTTTTTTTTTCATTTTTTGAGGGGGGGGTTTCATGCTGCTAGCATAACATTGTGGTTAGCAGCCAGAAGCAACTGCTTATTCCGACTCTTTCCTCCTCCTATTTTAAGCGATGCATTTCAAACACTGGACGTATGAATGTGAAAATGTAAAATTGTGCTGTGCTGTGTGGAAGACGACCCACACACACACACACACACACACACACACACACACACACACACACACACACACCCGTGGATACATAGGGATTATTCTAAGCTAATGAAAACACAATTTTAAACTGAAGCAGCCTTTTAGCTGAAGTTCCAGCTGATTACGCTCTCATGTAAGCGTAGCTATGAGCACTTCTGCCATTAGGTTTGCTTCAGTTCCGCACACTGATCTTTTAATTAATGGCACTTTTCCAGATGAGCCTTTTATCCAGCAGAGCTTATGCAGTTATCTTTCTTGGAAAACCACCAACGGCCGACAAGAAGGTGTCCATTATTCGCGTCTAGGGGTGACTCCCGCGTGACGCTGTCCCGAAAAACTCTCGATGACTCTAAAAAACAAACAATAAAAATCTCTCTCTGCCCCCCCAGTGACGCCCAGCTGGAGCAGAACGCCAAGAACCGGCGGCCCAGTCTCAGCCCCATCATCCTCCGGCAGCAGGAGCAGGAGCACAGGGCCAAGATGGCCGCCAGCGCCCCCGTCGACATCACACAGGTCATGAGCAAACTCAGCAAGCAGGGCAGAGAGGTGGCTCCTCCCCCTCCTCCTGCTCCCGCTCCTGCGCCGCCGAAGCAATGAGCGTGCACGCGACGCTTAAACATAAGCTCCTGCTTGTCATGTTTGCATAATTATAGCTTTTCCATAGCGGTGGTTTAATGACTATTTGCAATGGCGGCAGTTGTTTTCAGGGATGATGTCATAGCGAATCATCGCCTGACTGCGCCCCGCCGCGGCTTTACGGCGCTCAGAAGCGTCTTTAAGCTGTTTAAGTTGTTTTTGTTGTTTGTTTGTTTGTTTTTTTACCTGCAGGACATATTACAGGTTTTATTTAACGTTCCCTTCAGGGACTGCGGGAGAAGGCAGAACTCAAGGGCTTTAAAATCAACCTGCAACAAGTCCACCAATCTGCCCGCGCTCAGTGTGGGGACACCCAGGCGTAAATGTAGTTTTGAAAAAAAAAAAAATGAAGCAGTTCCAAATGAAGCCATCACTTTAACATCTTACAAAAAAAAATTAAAGCCAGAGTTTATGCATTTATTAATTTAAGGGGAGGTAAAATGAATTTTTAAGTGTCACTTATTATCATTTCATCAGCGTTTCCCACTTAACTGTCAGTGTGTCTATCCCTGCCTACACTGCAAAAAGTTTGAACGCAAAACCAAGTATATTTGTCCAAATTCGAAACCACAATATGCATATGTGACTCAAATCACCTAGAAAATAACATTGCACTGAGATATAAAGGCTTGGTTTTATTTTAAATTATTTAATTATTAAACAAAATTTCACTTTTTTTATTGGCAACTTTGTTTTCTATTTATTACAGTGTGTGTGTGTGTGTGTTTTAAGATCTGCCAATGGAACAAGTGAAACTTACATTTTTTTTGACGATCTGAACGATACTTTGACTCGAATTTACAATTAACAAAAATACTTGCTGATGTGCTGCGTTTTTTACAGTGTAGGCTCAGCCTCCTCTGCTGAGACGTTCGGGGCCGTGTGGCAGAATCGTAATTTTTAGCGCCATGCGCGGCAAGGCATTGTAAAAATGAAAAATGAAAACCTTGAGAACTGACGACAAACACGTTCCGAGCGGCCACAGCGACATCGGGAACATGCTCGTCTGTTGTTTCCCATGATGCACGAGTCGCACCGTCCATTCGTGTGTGTGTGTGTTTCTGTACATGAACATGGTTCTGTATGTTTTTTTTTTCTGTGTCATCAGTCATGAGCTAATAAAGCATCCGTAAACCACCTCATCGCCCGTCTGTCCGTCTGTCCGTCTGTCTGTGCCCACTCGTCACTCACTGTCCTGATTCGACGCCACGCCGCTCGCCGCCTCCCCGGCGGTCCTCCGGCGGTCGGCCCCGCCCACTTGAGATCTAAAATGACGATTCTGATCCTGATTATTGACAACGAAACCTGACAAACCCCATTTTAGAGCCGGAAGCCAGTTAAACTACAGCAAATTAATCTACAGCTGTTTATTTATATGTAAAATCAATTTTTTTTTCCATTAATTGGACAAATAAATTCAAGCCGTTTTGAACGTTAGGTCATATGTTAATTGTTGTAGGAATAAAGCTTCTCCTCGACGTGAAAATCCTCTGAACATCGCGGCGTTAAGAGATTATATTCCAAAAGCAAAGCTACGCAGCTTCATAGATGGTTTTAAAGGGACAGTTCACCCAAAATGGAAATTCATTCATTCATCATCCACTCACCACTTGTGCCGACGGAGGCGGTCGAGTGGAGCCTTTGAGTCCGCGGAACGCTTTCGGAGATTCGGGCGTTAAACGGGTGATGTGGCCAAATCCAGCACAAGTGAAGTAAATGGAGGCCACTTCTGGCTGTGAACGCGGCTCCAGTAAGCTAGCGGCTATATTTTAGACTAAAAACTTGAATTTCATTATTTTTAATCTGTCGTTTTTGCCATGTAGTGGACGTGTCATGTAAAAAATATCGCTTGAGGACAGCTACACCTTTATTTTTGACCTGTAGCAGACTAGAACTTAAACACTCGAGACTCCTTTAACCTGCCCCGAGTAAGAACGATTACGAGAAACCGACCCTTGACCTTGTGATTCGCAGCCCGCTAAAATAATGGGCCGTGCGTTATGCTTGCCACGGAGGCGCATGCATTATAGATTTGGGCCTCATAGAAAGTGTCCCCCTTCGCCATTGAATATCATTAATGTCATATATCATGAACGTCATTACCCACTGCATCTGCTGTTTACCTCCTCATCCTGTGGATAAACCTAATTCCATGCGTCATATTCATGCTTTACTCTGCATTAATTTTTTAAATTGCGCTATTGCTAATAGTGCAACGCCTGTCGAGCTGCATCCACGCTATTAATTTATTCAATTCGTGTGCTCCGCTAAGACGCCGATGAGCCGCCACCATTCGGATCATCTCAGCGGCCAGTTTTTGTTTCTCAACCGTCGTGTTGCTTGAGTTGTGTGTTTGCACCGTCGCCCCCTGCTGGTCCCCCAAATCGTCACTGATTGTTCGCTCACTCACTCACTCACTCACTCACTCACTCACTCACTCACTCACTCACTCACAAAAACCACGCGCGGAAATGTCCTCAAAATGTCGCCGAACCTCGCGCTGACGTTTCTGACTTGAATCTCGTGACCTTTGACCCCCCCCCACCACCTCCCCTCACAGCTGTGCCGCTTCACCACCCCCGTGCCGCACTTCGCCGTCTACTCCGGCATCACCGATTCCCCCTCCGCCAACGCCTCCTCCTCGCTCCCCTTCCTGGCCCACACCCCGGCCTGCCCGTCCCCCATCAGCGTGGCCTTGGACAGCACCTCGGCCTCGGAGCGCCGAGCGGAAGCGGGCGCCGGGGACGGGAGCGCCGAGGCCCGGGCCCCCGGCGCGGCGGCGGCTCCCTCCAAGTCGCGCGTGGCCCTCTCCCTGCGGCGCCTGCTGAAGCGCGGCTGCGCCCCCTCCGCCATGTTTGCCAGCCTGTCTCCCAAATGCCACTCGGCTGCCGGGGCGAGCGGCCGCATCCAACCAATCAGCCCGGACCAGCCCAGCCAGGCTCCGCCCAGGCGGATCGGCAAGTGAGTGAGAGCCGCGAGAGTCGACCCATTCAAAAGCTGCCAATGTTTTCCAGCTCTAAAGTTGTTTGAGCCTCTTTAATATCTATTTGAAAGCGTTTCCTGTGTCTTTAACCGGCAAAGCCGCAAAAAAAACGGCGGACATTTTAAAGTAGCGACGTTACAGACCCGCAGAGAAGCCAAGGGGATTGGATTGGTTGCACTTTATCGTCACGTTTCAAGGCGCCCAAATCAATATTTTTACATCAATAATGGATTAAATGACCACTGAACACGCTGATTGGAGCCTCTTGCCGCGAGGGAGTTATCGCGCCGCTCTGCCCCGACGTTTTAGGGTCTTTGAACGCGTCGTTTTAGACTGGCGGCAGATACAGATCACCTTAGCAACCGACAGCGTTGCTCCGCAGCTGATTGGGCAAGATGTTTCCCTCAGGATCTGGTGGAGACCAAAGCGGAGATGGATGGAAGGAATTTCCAATCCAATGCGGAATCTGACCGGCGCGCTTCAACAGAACGTTTGGAATCATTTATGAGTGACTTCTTATTTTTCTCCTATTTTTTTTTTCTCACACCCCCCAAAAAAATAAGAAAAATCAGAATCAGAAATACTTTATTAATCCCGGAAGAAAACTGTGTGGTCACAGTTGCTCCACGCCAGTGTAAATATAAGGATACAAGGAAAAAATATAGCAAAAAAAATATGAAAAATAAAACCTCTTATAAACAAATGAATAGAAAACTATATTAAGTAGGAATTAAATGTAAAGTGCCCCTTCAAAACAGCAATATGTAACAGACATAAACATTATCAATATAATAAATAGAAACCTGAGTGCAGTTACAGGAAGTGCTGATGTTTAAGTATATGCAAAATACTGCTGTGTCCCTTCAGAAAAAGCACGAAAGAAAACATGTTTTTTTTTTTGCCTCTTTCAGAGTTTAAATCTTTCAATCAGCTCCAGTCGTAATCAGAACTATACAAGTTTTTAATCATTTTTGAAATATTTTATGCCATTTTTGTCATAATAGCAACCCTCTATTTTAACAAGAAAAACTCGAAAACCAAAGATTATGCAGTGTAGAGTTGAATGTTTGGGGTGCCTTGTGTATGTCAGTGAGTTATAACAGCACTGATTTTGATGCGTTACTATTTCTTGAGCAGCACAGGTTCATATGAAAAACTCACACTTGGGACCCCCGTTTTTTTTTTTTTTAGCTCTGCTGTCAACTAGTGGTTAAATATGTAATTTCATGAAAAATGTCAAAAAAATTTCACTCCACAGGCTCGGATTGAAAATGCCCTCGCAGGTATCAGCTTATGTGACGGCTAAATTGGAGCATATCCAAAAAAAATGTGGTTTGAATGGGCGTCAATGGGGACCCGTTTGGGCCGGCGGGGGCACCCAGGCAAAAAAATATTGACAAATGAATATTTAAAAAGCGGATAAAGGGATCCAATTGGGTAAACGTGATCAGATAGAGGAATTACACAGTCACGCGATGGGAGAATAACAAATATTTTTCTCCTGTTTTCTCATGAAGTGCATTACCTTTCCAGCATCATCATTTATATTTTACAGCAAAAAACAAAAAATAAATAAAATCGGCGTGTTTTGCACTCATTCAGTCGCGTGTGCAGCAGGATTGTTGCTTGAGTTTCACCCAGGAGCAAGCGAGGGGGCGAGAGGACATTTTCGAGAGCCATCCGGGGTCCTTCTGTTCAATGTCTTGCCTGTGTGGACGTCTCACGCAAACCGTCCGGTTCTCTGCGGCAGCTTTTTCCAGATCAAAGTGGACATCCCGCCGGAGTGCCGGATCTACCCCATCGAGTCCGAGGACGAGGACGAGGAGACCCGGGCCGCCTCTCGTGCGGGAGGAGGAGGAGCCGGGGGAGGAGTAGGAGGGGGAGGAGCCGGGGCCAAAGAGATCATCTGCCCCTGGGAGAGCCTGACCCCGCACAACGGCACGGGCTAACGGGCGTCACCCGCGCAGGTACGACCTGTCCAAACTGGCCGGAGCGGGTTTATCCCCAATTGAGTTAAAGTGCATCCTCGTGTAAATATGGCCGCCTCCTCGCCGCAGAAGTGACTGACGAGGACGCCCGAGCAGCAAATCTGGGAACACGTCACCACGCTTAAAGTATCAAACCGCCGTCGGCCACATGCTTCCACGCGCCCCCAAATTATTCATTTTGCCATTTTACACGCTATAATTGATACTTCCCGGATGAGGAATCTCCCATTTGATGGCCCGCTGCTCCGGATTCTCCACTCGGCCAGATTAATCCCCACTTCCGCAATTCCGATCCAGCAGAAGTAATACGTCAAAAAATATAAGCCACTTCGCAGGCTGCTAATGCGACAAGTTGCTAATAAAAACCCGAGAATGTGATACTTGGCTCTCCCTGGTTTACCTTTGAGGCTTTTCACTGAAAATGCGTCAGCAGATTTGCAGCCAGCCAAGTTGCTAATGAAAAAAAAAAAAAATCAACATGAGGTGATTGCTTTGTTTTTCTTGTTTGTTTTTTTTTTAATCATTTTAGTTCCCCCTGGAGTTTCACCGTTTTTTTTTTTCCTAACTCAAAACTGAGCTTCAGTGCATTGGTTTCCTCTTAAAAACTCACTAAATTAAACCATATTTGGATACTTTTACTCGCAAATGCTACACGCTACCTTCACACTGCAGGCAAAAGTGGCCTAAATCTGACTTTTTTTTTGCCCACAAATGACCCGTGTGTGACGGTCTGAACAGCACAAATGTTTTTTGTTTTTTTTCCCCCAAACGTGCTCCTAAATCAGATACACGTCTGATGTTTTTCGAAGGGACCTCAGCCTGAGCGCTCCTGTCGCTCTTCATCCGAACTGAGACAGGCGTCTTAATTCTGCGCCTCCTCTGGGGTTTGCGGGGTCACCTCAGGGCTGCAGACTGGTCACACTGGAGTTTGATGGCGTCGCAGTTAAATTATATTGTGAACACCCGGGCAAAAGTAAAAAAAAATATTTTTTTTAAATCATTAAGACCTGCAGCGTGAGCGCCCCAAGCGCATCGTGGAATTGCGGTTTCTGGCTCGGCGTCTTGGGCTCGTGTGTCTAAACACCCCGCAGACGACGGGTGTTTGAGACTTCTAATCTTTGGCGGCATGTTCCTTTAAAGATGGCCTTACTGCCCCCATCCGTCACTGGCGTGAGCAGCAGCTGAGCCGCCCGCCTGCACCGGATGTTCAGCTCCACTAGAGGGCGACAGGGTTTCCCCCAATACGGCGCCAAGAGTAGCTTCTCTATTTTATTTCTATTTCATTTGAACCAGAGCCGTAGCTTTCCCTTTTCATACTTCCTCATCCCGCAACAGCAGCCTTATCAACCTCTTTATGTATCTATATATGTTTTTTTTCTGCCTTGCAAGTTTCTACGCAGCGTTTTTACATGGTCGCCCTAAAACGACAAACTATAAAGAACAAAAAAATGAATGAAAGTATTTTTGTGATTAGCCAAGCAGCCACGTCTACAGTCTCCTGGGTGAAAACTGATCATCTGTAAATAAAAAAAAAAAAATGAATAAATTAAAAAAAATATATATATACATATATATATGTGTTTACATCCACATGAGTGAAGCCAAAGCAGACAGACGTTATTTGGACTGACAAATACTGTATTTATGTATCGAAGCTATCGAATAAAGATCCGTTTCCTTGAGTTCGGAGGGGCCGTTCCGGCGCTGCGGTCTAGACTTAGATGCCTCATCCCCCAATTACTGACCTCTTACATGTGACCCCGACTTGGATAGATGCTTTTTTTTCAGGTAACGCAAAACGGGAGCAAAAGAACATGAACTTGTATACATGTTGCTTTTTGTTTTGTTTTTTTTCCCCTCCACCGCTGACCTATCAGGAGCCGGATTGAAAGTTTTGTACTTGGCTCTCTGCTGCTGTTTTGTACACCTCTGTGTAGCTGTTGTACGATGTGCACTATACCCCACGCTCGGGGCAGGGGTAGGGGGAAGGGTTGGGGAGGGTGTGTGTGTGTGTGTGTTCGTGTGTGTGTGCGTGTGTGAGAAAATACGGAGATGACTACTGAACCTCAGTATTAAGCGCCCCCGTTGCCCCGTTTCTGTGGTGCAATAAGATTAGAAC
>CAAKHG010020591.1:18721-28875 GCA_901007715.1 Dactylopterus volitans
CCCCCCCCCCCCCCCTCTGCCTCCAAAAAAAAAAAAAAAAAAAAAACATCTCTATCACAGCAGCCAGGAGCGTCTGATTTGATATGTAGGTCAATACCCATTCTGGAGTGAGCCAATGGGGGAAATATGTCTAGTTGCTTGCTGTCATTCTGATTATTGCGGAGACACCGAAAGATTGAGTTGGTCAGGTATGAGAGAGCCGGCGGTATGAGATAGCTGTGTAATCGCTGCAGCTGGAGCTGTCTAAAAACACACAGACGCACACGTACACACACGCACGCACACGTACAGGCACACACACACACACGCGCGCCCCAAACTCCTTGAGAAATGAGTAACTTCTGGCTCTGCTGTTCTGCAGCACTGACCCATGTAACTGGGTCTAATGCCTGTGTATGTTAAATGTCTTCCACTCTGTGCTACAATCAGACGATGAGTGCATCATTAAGCCGCATGCTGCTTTGGTGAGAAGGTTAGAGGGGCTGCAGGTGATCAGTGGAGGGCGCCGGGCAAACAGCTGAACGGGTTCACAACTGTGGCTGACCAACATGCCATGCTCCATTTAACTTAAAAAAAAAACTTCACATGCTTCAATAAATCTAACAAGAACCTAAACTGCTGCAAGATTATTTTTTTTATTATTATGATTTCTTATTTATTTTATTTATTTTTACGCATCCCAGAGCCATAATCCAACTCCGCACGTGTTATTGATGCCATTTTCATCCTCAGGAAAAGTTTGACTGGTCTCCGCTCGAGGCGTGACACCTTAAATAACAGCGTCAAAGCAATTTCAGCTCCCATAATTCTCCCGGAGCACTTGATCATCTCGCATGCGAAAGTCTCTCCTCATCAAGGCCACCTCATTTAAGCCTAAGGAACATCTTGCATTAAGACAGCCATCAATCTATCCATTATCAATCAAGGAGAAGACTCACACACCACTATCTATTTATCTTGCCAAGTGCTCTATTAATATCAAATTAATTTCCCCATTGAGAGTATCAATCACTCAAACAGTTTTTTTCTCAACTCATTAGCCTGGTAATTGTCCTTGTTTACAAGGGAAAGTCAAGACAGGATGGCTCAAAGAGGGGGGACGAGCATCTACACATGCTCGATCAGTTTTCCTGCAAACTGATGCCACATCCTCCACGTTCGGCGGACTCCGTGGGGGGTCTGTGAGGTGTTGAGGTTTGACGTGAGGTTTCATGTTTCATATAGCTGGTAACTTGGCTTATAGTAACTCTGTTTAGCTGGTGGAGACACGCAGTTCCCAGCCGCCCGCGTCCTTTGCTTCACTTGGACCGGCTCAGGATAGCAGCACTGTCAAAACACGCGGTGACACATTTCATTGATGTCTTCCAAACCATGCAGCTCACATGCCGTTTTAATTATTTATTTTTTTTAAGAAATGGCACATGGAGAGATTAATCATGATTGCATGTGCAACAAATTGCGGCGACGCGCGGCACTGAGCGGCCTTTAAATCAAAACTTAACTCCATTCCACATCTGCTAACTGTAGCAGTTGCATGAATCGTTCATGTCTCGGAAAGCGTGTGAGGTCTTTTTTTTTGTGTGTGTCCCTCTTTCTTTTTAAACAGCGTCGTTGATGGCAATAAATGCTCGTGACGCTCCTCTCTCTAATCCAAACGCTCATTGTTTGTATATATGTGAATATCAGCATCCTGTGCCGTTTTTTGTGGACTTCAGCCGGGTGTTAACCACAGACTAAATCCTATTTGGAGCCGCGCAGCGTTCTGGCAGACAAAAGCAAAGCCAGCAGCCAGCTCAGCACTCAGGTAGCGTTTACACGGGGGACTGGGAACATACTGAGGATCCCTACAGCAACACAGCCTGTGTGTCAAAACTGTCCTCATACTTTTAAACCGTCAGGTCTGATAGACTGAGGACCCCATCAGGTCAGAGCTGGTATCACAAGCAGCTGGGATTTTTTTTGTTTTTGTTTTTTTGTTTCTGAGGCGGACGGAGACAAAGGAACGCAAAACTGCCTCAGGAGTGTCCAACACTTTAATACAGAAAATTACAAATACAACGCGACACAGATTAGTTTTCTAAAAATAACCTACCGAACACAAAAAAAAAATGTAAAACATATTACAGTTTAAACATCTATACACAGGCAAATGTACACAATATAAAACACATATATACACTCTTTTAATATATTATTATATAAAGATTTGTGTTTTTTTTAACCTTTAAACTGGAAACCAAACAGCTTGAAGAGGGAGTGTTTCACAGAAGATGAGGACTGAGGGCTACTGAATATCATGCTGACACGTCACATACTATGGATAGGTAGTTTTTACAAACAGTTGTTGGATCCTGTGTATTTAGCATGCCGCTTTCTGAAATATTGTTAAAACAGACAAAAGGTATAACATTTAAATACACAAAAACATGCTGTTCACACCTGTAAGTGCTCTTGATTTTACTGGATCATACAGGACCTGGACGCCGCGTTGCTCTCAGTGTGGAGTTACAGCAACTTCATACATGATGGAGTGTTTGGAGGTTGTGCACAATAATGGGCTTTAGAGTAAAAATGAGATATTTACATAGTCAAATGCCTGTTTAGCTGGTCAGCAAACACAATTACCAGTGACCTTTTTAGACCTTTCTAAACCAATTTATAGTGATTATAATAATAACAACAATAACAAAGGTACTGGACCTCAAACCACATGATTGCATACATTATTGTCTTTCCTCAAATCTTGTGACCCATGTATGAATCCACTAAAAAAAATGCAAAGTGGGAAATCGCCATTTTTGTGTGAAATCCTTCAAACGTTAAAAAAAAACAGAATAAGATCACAACATTCACAAATTAAAAAAAAAAAAAAAGTATCCAAATATATATGTCGGCACTCTAGTCACTCTTTCCTCAAGCTGGTGATGCTTCCACCTGTTTGTTGCCATGTTTCTCTTTTTAAAAATCATTTATATTCATATTTCTTTTTACAAAAGCAGCAGAACGAGGAGGAGGAGAGCGAGCAAAGATCTGCTGTTGATTGCTGCTGCCGCCAGCGTCTGTGACGTTGCCCGGCTGTAAAGACGAGGAGTCCTCGGGGAATTCTGCTTCAGTTTACTGGGCGGCAGCGCCTTCAAATCCTCTAGAGCGCCGTAGGCCGCCATGGAGAACTCGGGGTCTCCTGTGGTCAGCAAGTCAAACACACAGGACTGGAAGTACACGTCCTCCACCTGCAGAGTCTCTCTACACTTGGCTGTGGCTCGCTCCACGGTGTAGACTTGGTGAGGGGGGCGCAGTGGACCCAGCTCGGTGCTGGTTCCCTGTCCAGCGCCTGGCAGGCGGTGCTGCTGGCTCTGGCGGCCCAGCGTGTGCTCCTTGATGAGCTCGTTGCGTGGGCAGCCGTGCAGGCAGAGCTGCAGGCCGCCGTTATCCTCCGAAAAGTCAAGGGTGTCTTCTGGCATGCGGATGGCAAAGGTCAGGTAGCTGCCCACACGCCGGACTATGATGGATGTGCCTATGTAACGGGCCTGGATCTTCACCTGCCGGCCCACTCCGGAGCCGCCTCGCTCCACAATCGTCAGGCTACCGCTCTCGCCGCCGCTGCGAGTCCCATCCTGAAAGGCCAATGGCAGATCTTCTGTGGTGGCCTGGTACACTTTCTGATCCGTGCAACCGTGGTATGACTTGAAGATCACTGTAATCTAGAACAGGGGTAGAACACGAGATCGGTATGAGCGGACAGATTTAATCATTTCAGAACAATCAGCGTTGCACTCCTAACATGCACGTTCGCCTACATCCGACAACAAGTAAAGCATCACTTTCACAGATCTGCATCAGCAGCCTCTGTAAAGACGACCGGATGAATTCTGACAAAGACCAATACCAATTCAAGCCACAGGGGGTCAGCAGGAATCCAAACATGCCAAAGTCTATGGAACAGGGTGGTCTTTTTTTTTTCTTTTTTTTTTTTTTACCTTCAGGTTTCCTCTGGTGTAATGAAAAGCCACTTAATCAATGAACGGATAACTGATTATCATTTTATCAGCTGAACGGCTGAGCCTCTAAACAAACATTCACCTCCAATTAGGGAATTTTATCTAAAAATGTAACTAACAAAACAATGGCTCAAACTCTCCCTGAATGTTGGCTCAGGGAACACTTTCTCTAACAGCCAGTCCAATCCTCCATCACATCTAATGCCTTGCTAATACTTGCCCAATTACCATCTCTGATTTGTATTCCAGCTGAGCTTTGAAAAACTGGAGCCTGACCTGAGTGTTTCTTTTTTTTTTTTTTTTTCTTCTTCCACTGCCTAACAAAGCGGTGGTTGTGGTTACGTTTACACTTGCAGGGATACTGTATTTGATGGATGATTTCCTGTCTTCAGTCTGGCAGTTGAAAACAGCTCCAAAAGCATGATGGGGGCATGCGGGTGCTGGCAGGGATTCACCTCCACTACAGGTTTGCATTGTGCCTTAAATGCACAACAATCAGAGCTTCAATCCTAAATTCCCTGTGATTTGTTCCTCATTAGTTTAAATGCAATATTAAACTGTTGATCCTTTTCAAATTGAAATTGAGCGACTCTGCAGAAAGATGATGACGAGTCTGGCAATTTCTTTTTTACCATTTCGGAATAAACAAACACATCATAAAGCAGCTTGAGCCACTCTACCATTGTGAGCTTTGTATAGCAGCGCAACTTTTACTGCCACATAGGATTATGAAGAGTTTCGACAATTCAACGTTTGGAGCATGAAAGACTTGCTGATGTAATTTAACGGAATGAAAAACCTGCTGCTATCCAATTATTCTTTTATTTTTCCACATTATTTCATATTACACCAAAAGCACCCAGTTAATTATTTGACCAGAGGGGTGAAAAAACATTCCAGATCGTGGTGGTGCAGGAAAATGTTTGAGTGAGCGTTAATCA
Organism: Dactylopterus volitans; assembly: GCA_901007715.1. Taxonomy (NCBI): domain Eukaryota; kingdom Metazoa; phylum Chordata; class Actinopteri; order Syngnathiformes; family Dactylopteridae; genus Dactylopterus; species Dactylopterus volitans. The sequence goes on from CAAKHG010020591.1 coordinate 23,661, forward strand.
CTACCATATGACCACCCATGTGTTAAAGGTAGAGCGCTCAAGCATGTCTGTGATTCAACACCACTGAAGGACTCCCTCCTCTCTTTCCCCTCATAGATCTGAAGGAGCTCCAAGACAAGAGGAATGCTGGAGGCTCGAGAGGCACCATGGAATGACGATTAATTTCACATGTTTGATACTTTATGGCAATGCTTGTGCGAGCAGGCGAGCACTACAAAGCGGCTTACTCGAGCCAGTAGTTTCAAGCGCGCTAAAATCTGAGGTATTTCTTACACTGCCGCTGTGAGAAAAACGCGGCACGCAGCAAAAGATTCACTGTCCGTAGCAGATGCCCGTCCTTACCTTGCTGGTTGCCGTGGCGCTGGAGCCTAGAACGACAGGCACGTTGGTCACCTGCACTGACAGGAAGCGGTTGTCAATCAGAGGCCACGCCCCCTCCACCTTGCAGGTCTGAAACTCGTCTCGGAAAGTCCGTAGGTGCGGGTCTCCGAATAATCCACAGTGGGCGTACTTCTTCTGCTGACCAGCCGAACCAGACACCAGGACCCGGTTCTCGTAATTGCACAGCTCCGACACGGCCGGCCGAGATGTACTGGGAACCTTTGCGGAGGAGGTGGGCCCGTCACTGGAGCAGTTGTGCTGGGAGAATAACTCCTTAATGCGAAAGACAGCCGAGTGGTAGACCAGGTCACCCCGGCAGCTCCGAGCCTGCCGACGGGTGCAGAGAGCGTAGGCCCGCAGGGCAATGCAGTAGTCCACATCCTGAGTCAGGTCCTCCTGCAGGCCACTAGAGGGTGAGGTAGAAGCCACATACTCCGCGTTACAGCGCTGGATTCGACACTGCTGGCAGTGAGCTGGAAAACAAACACAAACAATCATCAGCCTTCTGCTCGACACTGTTGATATGTCACCTTTCGAGTGAATACATTTCTAAAAAATGTACATTAGTCACGGGTAAGTCGCTGCTGGGTACATTTACTACATAGACGGATTGCACAGAGCCGATCTGAATATTTTTTTTTTACTTCGATTGGTAACATTAAAATTTGTTGGGTCGGCTCAGCGCATGAGGCAGCGGAGTGAAAACTTTTCCACAATCAAGTTTAGCTCAATCAGGAGAGCCATTAAAACCCAAATGTGTGAGCTCACAAGGCCACGATCCCACACTGAGCTCCAGAGTCAGTCAGAACTTATTTCCCCCTACGAGCCCTCACAGAAATAGCATGTATTCTCCACAGTAGGAGGAAACCAACCTGTGTTACTTTGCCTCAGGGTGCTGAATGTGGTTTGGCTGTTGCCGAGGTAATTCAAGTCCATTAAGCTGCACTACATGGCACGACAGGGCTCGGTGTATGGGGGCAGCAGCTAACTTCAAGAGGATCACTAGAGGAACATCACTAAGAGTCACGCTTGTTCAGCAACTTAGAGTCCAAACTGGAAGCTGATGGGAGTCGGGGGGTGGAGGGGCGCAGCATGTGATATTTGAGTGCTTTAGCCTGGGCTTCCAGTAGAGTTATGACTCACAAGTGTATATTAATAATCAGGCAAAACAAAGAACTATGGCTGCGTTTGTGGAAAATTTAAGTCCATGCAAGTTTTGTGCTACTTTAACAGTGAGATGTCTTCCATGCTGCCTGGATTGGATTTCATTTTCCAACACCCAGCATCACTTTTACAGCAAGGCTGTCATTCTCTTTGCCACAAACTGCTTCTCCATTGCAGGAGAATAATCCTCTGTTTACTCCAAACCTCCCATCTAATCTCCTCACATGCGACGTGGGCAAAGTCAGGATGAGCATGGGGGATTTCAAGACCTGTACATGTGAATATTTTGCACCACTGCTTCCTGATGCTCCGAGGGGCCACGATAAGATGATTAATGCATCTCAAGTCGCCGCACTTCAACGCGAGCTGTGATAAAACCGAGATGGAGTGCGAGAGGTCAAGCTGGAGGCATTCGACATCCCTCCTCTGAATTCCAACGGGCTTCACCCGTCTCGCTGCAAGGTCAACGGGCTCTGCTGTGACTGACACTTTTTGACAATCGCTGGCGCGCACGGCCGTCAACAACCGCGCATCTCCCTGAAGGCTCTTCAGGCTCTGGTACTTAGTGGGCTAACAACGAGTGTGAGAACCATGCGGGAAACATGAGAACAGAAGAGGGGAAATGAGGACTGACCACACAATCAGCACTGGAATGGGTGTCTGAGGTGATGGTGCAGTACAGGTGGACTTGTTTTAGGTGGACAGAGGAGCCGTTTTCACATGGCTTGGACCTCGTGTTTTGTTTGCACCTTAGCAGCTGTTTATCACCCAATACTGCTTGTCACATGGCAATAACACCTCAAAATACCCCCATCAGAGCCCGAGGAACCCATGTGGGACAAGCTATTTCAATAGATAACACAGGTTTGGATGAATTATGTTATCACCCTCCTTAAACTTTTTAACATAACAATAAGACAGTTATTTGTTAATTGACTTGTTCTTCACCAGAAATGAGGCTCATTGTAACTAATTTTTAGAACGCTAGTCACTATTTTGTATGTTTCAAAACAGGACAAAACTATTTTAAAAGTTATATCCTAGCTAACAGTAAGTACCAAACCATAAAAAGTATGACTGCAAGAGTCATTAAGAATTCTACTATTCTAAATTATAATAACACAGCATGATTTCACTCTGATTTTTTTTTAAAACAAAAGTGCTAAATCATCAAATTCTATCACTTTTCAATCTTTAATGACCAACTTCTTTTAATCAGGCGTCAAATCACTGAAAATGACCAGCCTATTAATGTTCGTACTGGCAGGAGAAAACGTGGAGAGAACATTGTTTTCATGGGTCGTTTTAGCAGCCCCCCCCCTCCCAAACATAGTTGTCTGCACCTACAAACTCCTGTAAAAGTGTGTTTCTGGGGTGCAAAGTTTTGAGTTCCCTCACTTTAACCCGATTATGAGGAGCTTAAAGAAGAACTAGCCGTAAGGTCCAAAAAAACAAACACACCAAATAAACCCTCGCTCGCTGGCCGGCCACGGCGACCCGACGCCGCTTCCCCCGCGGTTTGGCTTCTCCTCTCGGGAGCGAAAAACATGTTCCGAGGCCAAACAGTTGGACCCCCATGCATGGTGGCTAACAGGGCTGATAAATCAAGCATGAATGGCTGCAAACGCCGAGGTCCAACTCGCTTCCGCGACACTTTTGACAGTCCAAACCGGGCTTAAAATGTTGCACTTCTGGCGTGAACGCCCGGGGGCGAGCGTTCGGTGCTCGGTTGGCGGCGTTTTTCTGCTTCAGAACAAACAAACGCGGTGGTTTTCTTCGGGGTCTGGCTGCGGCTGCTCGGGCGTCCGATGCTAACGAGCTATGCTCGCGGCGAGCTAAACTTCTCGAAGCCTGCCGGGAACGCGCGCAGCGGCGGCGTTTCTTTCGGGTAAAAAAAACGCGGTAGCCGCTCAAAAGTCGGCAACAGGTTGTCCGGCGAGGAAAACGAGGCGAATTTGTGGAGAAATGTGCCCATTAAAGGCGAGTTAACGCGTGCCTGCCTCGGCTAGTCAGTCGAGTGCGGGCTGAGATACGCAGCAGCAGCGTTACTTTGTCCCGCAGATGGACGAGACACCACGAAAAGACTCCCATCCCTCTCCAAAACACACACACACACACACACCAAAAAAAAGTATAAAACTCGAGCAGTCGTGTGTTAGGGAAGTGAAAAACAGTTAAAAGAGCGCGAGTTAAGTTGAGGAGGGGGGAAAAAGGGGACGAAAAAAAAAAGTTTCCAAACTCCATTCCAGGGGAGTGCGGGGCGCAGCTCCGCGGTGCACGCAGGGCTCGAGCGGAGGGACCGGACCGAGGAAAAGGCGCCGCTTACCTGGCCGAAAGAGCAGCGAGAGCAGCACCATCGTCAACGTTACACGGTCCCAGAGCTGCCGCTTAGCCGAGATTTGAGGTCCGCTTCTCCCCATGCCAATCCATTCACTTAGAATGGAGTTCCTCGACTGCTTCTCATCGACGATGCGGCTGCGGGAAATCAGACACACACAAAAAAAAGTTCGTCTTCCTATCCAGGCGCTGTCATTCAAAAAGGGGCCCCTGTCTTCAGGGCGGCTCTGCGAGGGAGGGGTCTCCGGCGCAGACGGGGCCGCGGGGGTGATGGCTGGCCAATGACACACTAATTATTCACTAACCGCTTGATATTTACATGTAGTGGCAATTACTGGCGATGAGGACAGTGGAAAAGCGCCCCCCCCCCTCCAACATCAGATCAGGGTGGGGGGAGGGGAGAGGTGGCTGGGGGGGGGCGGTGTGAAATTATAATTGCCCCGATTATAATTGGAAAAAAAGAAGAAGAAGAAAAAAAATCACAGGAGTGTTGTGTTATAATCGTTATACAACTGGCCGAACAATAACGGTGCTGGGGTCGCACTCTGGGGGCTTCTCAGCAGACCCGCATTTGAAAGTGACAAATAAACTTTTGTCGAGCAGCAGTTGATGCGGCACATTTTGCACTACAAAGCACAGAGGACATCTGTCCTGCTCCAGCACACACACACGCACACACACACACACACGCACACACACACACAAGCGCGCGCACACTCCTCCCCCTCCTCCTGAAGACAAATGTTAGTGTGTTGTCAGCATCAAGCAGGATTCCCTCACCTGTTGTTTTCTCACCCCTGAAAGAGCTTAAATAAAGCGGCTTGATCGACAGCTGAGAGTGCAAGATTATATCCAACTTAGTGTATATCTTTGCTTTGACAGGAATATGTGAAAAAAAAACAACCTTAATATTAGCAGAAAGCGATGAGGCGGAGACAGCAGGTAGCAATGTCTTCCAAAAATCCCCCCTAAATAGCTGAATATGTGCTGCTCCTGTTGACAAATGCTCTACCTGCTAAAACTCACTGCTCGCTATCTCCACTAAGAGCAGATAGAAACGATCTTGAGTCGATCATTTTTTTTCTTTTCTTTCTCTCTCTCCGCAGATCTCGGCGCGCTGTTGGTTTTTCCATTACATTTTCAGTTAGCAACTTGTATGTTACTCTTTTCCTTTTGTGGCCAACTTTCCATCTCTCTCACTCCTTCAACGACACTCTGTCTTTCATTTGCACAGCTGCCGCGAGGCCGGACCATCTGCAAGGCACAGAGACTCACTAGCTCTCAGCATTCGCCTCACTCCGTGGGTGTTTTTTTTTTTTTTTTTTTTTTTTCT
>CAAKHG010020595.1:0-12217 GCA_901007715.1 Dactylopterus volitans
ACGTCCACATTATAAATAAGAGACTTCGATTCAGTTAACGCGAAACTACCAAATCCAACACGCGTGTAGAGGTCGAGAATCCACTTCACGAGGAGGCTCGCGCCATATCTGCGGGGGGGTTGAAATACATTGCGCGTTTCACGTCGGTAGCGAATAAAAGACGTTTAAAACTCTTCCACGGCCGAAGCCCCTCATCACGTTGGTCCAGGGCAGCATGCGAGACTGTAAAAAACACGGCACGGATGTTTATTGGCCCCTTCGGACGACTTCGCGTTATTCCAGGGACCTTTTCTAAAGCCCTTTTATGTAAACATCCCCCCCCCCCGTTACACATAGGTTTTAAACAAAGCTGTACATGAAAGAAAAGCATAGAGAAAGCCTGCCTCCAAACTAAACACAACTGTCAGCCGTTTTCCCTATAAAAGAAGAAAAAAAAATTCAACAAACAATCCGGATGTGAGAAACTGCGGCTGTAAAATGAAACAACCATATTGCCATGAAATTTGATGAGCACATTTACGCTCCCCTGGGGATCATCGCTTGTCCCATGGCGCCACTTTCATGGGGGGGGTAAAAAAAAAAAGGATTTTTAGCCGCTGCTGCTCATGAGATGCAAAGAATAGGTTGCTTATGTTCTACTCTCCATCCGGTCGTTATGCTGCAGGGTGAAATAAACAGTGATTGTGCCTTGTTTTCGAGAGCATGTTGACAGCAATTTGGCAAACAACTGATGGACAAAAAGAAAAACAACATGATGCCAATGTGTGCTTTACAAAACATTTACAGAGAGGGCACAGATGACAAAAAAAACAAAAAAAAACCCTGCACATCAGAGGCTCTATGCGCTTTGTGTTACTTTATCACACATTCAACAATTTCATTTTTGTCTTCTGATAGTAAAGAAAATTAACAGTCACTGACTGAGGATCCAGTGTATATCAACTTTTAAGTGAATGTCCCTCAGAGTATGGAAACAACTCCTTCACTTCACTAGAAGACAAAAAAACAAACAAAAAAAAACACGACAACTTCACTGAATGACAATGCAGAACGTATTATCGGGCGGCACTGTAGAGTTAAAACTCTGCTGTGTGAAGCATCAATACAATATCTTACTTGCAGCTGCCCAATGCTAAGCTGTTTGTTTACTATGGCATCAGTGCAGGAAGCAGTGCAGGACATCGACATGTCAAAACCAGCTTGAGGTCAAAGGAAGAGCCGCTTTCCCCGTGTTACGGTTTCCTGCACTGACGAGTCCCTCCTGGTTTGGACGATCCACAGTATTTGCTATGCAGAGCGTGAGGAGGATCAGGGTTTGCTGGGGGAGCGGGTGGTGAACACCCCCGAAGCTTCTAGCATGGTCTTTCTTCTGGCCGTCTCCTTGGCTACGTTATGGTTAAGCCGCCTCAGACGTTCCTGGGGACAAAATTATTAGTTTTACTTCACCGTTTTTTGTCTTTTTTAAATATTGTTTTTGTTTCCTTGCCATTTATGTACGACTGGATTTCAGAGCTTTTTTTTCCCCCACCCATGCTGCTGGAAGACTGCTGCTGATAAAAGAAGTTGGCAAAACAAAGAACCAAAACAACAAGCTGGGGCTTCTAAAAAAAAAAAAAGCTTAGCAGAGATTTGGCGATAATTCCCAGAGGATTCTTGTCACTATGAGGGGCACCTCAAACATTACACACTCGCAACCTCGCCCACGCCAGAGCCTGACCTGTGCGTTCTGCAGGATGTTGTTTACGAGCACCACTCGGCGCCTCGCGTTCAGCAGCTTTTTCACATAGGGGTCCAGGTCTAGAGCCACCTTCTGATGTTCATTTATCCTGCATAACTCTGCGAAAGATATACACAACACACAGCACCGAGCCAGCTGTTTATGAATTCCTTTGAATAACTTATAACCCATTTAATGGACACCTATAACAGGATTACAAAAGATGGTTCCCTGTCCATATTGTGAATTATTGCTCTTACACAAGGCGGCATAATCCACAGTGCAAGAACAGATTCTTAGTTAGGATGGTTGTAAATCAATATGGTGCTAAGAGAATCTTTAGTAGGCAAAATACAAAGTTACGGTTTGTTGAATTCCATCCAAGTGTTTTCTCGCTCTGGCTACAAATAAACTAACTTTGGAGGAAGCTTCCACTTTTCTTCTGAAACTGGATCGCATCGTGACTAGCGTGCAGACCAGGCTTAATTCAATTAACATTAGGGCTAAAAAAAAAAAAAAAGGTGTGTAACCGTAATAAAGTGCGTTACCTGTGGCCAGATTGTCAATGTGTTCTCTTAACTCCACCTGGCTCTCTCTGCAACGATCAACACAGTCAGTCAGCCAGGTGTGTCGAGCTGAACAGGCGGACATTTCTCACATAAATCACAACAAACAAACAAAAACCGAACAACATTCGTTGAAGGTAAAATCGATGTCATACAACGCGGTTTCAGACATTATGCGACATGACATACATAAACATCTGTAATAGTACAGGGCTACGCATCCCTAGCGCTGTAAAAGTCACGAGACATTAGCATCCCCCGGCTAGCTAGCAGGCAGAATGACAGCGGCGGTCGGCGAGGCCCGAATAACGTCCACGAGTGAGTCACTGGGGACGTGCCTGACTGAGTGTACATGCAGGTCGAGCTGCTGGATAGCTGGTTTCAGAAGGTCGAGCATCCCTTCCGCGATAGCGTCTTTGCCCGCAGACACGTCCATCACTGCCGCCGCGGCCATTTTAATCAACTTTCGCCTCAGCGCCACCGGAAGTGCCTCGCGATGACGTCAGAGGCGCATATAACCCCTCTCCATTTTCTTCCCAAGGATAGGTTAGCTCGCACCATTTTATGAGGACGCGTTGCCAGAGTCTGCGCTCGGAATTTTGTCCTCTCCTTTTTTTTGGGGAAAGAAATACCGGAATTCAATCTGTGCTTGCTAGCTCCCCGTATAAGGCTGAAATCGGAGACGCAGCAGTTTCTAGGTTAAACAGGAGAATACGCGGACACCCACACGGCCACACCGTGCTGGTACCAGCTAGCTCCTAGAGCTAATCCCAGCTAGCTAGCTCTCACCGACCCATGCAACATTCACTGTAAGTACATAACTCAAAAACGTGTCTTGTAATTGTGCATTAGGAAGAAGCAGCTACGAGTAACCGGAATTGAATAGTGTGCCCTAAACTACGAGCCCGTTGGACCAGGCTCACCGTTTTCTTTTTTTTTTAGCTTAGCAAGAGTTGCCATTATTTTTATTGTCCCGAATGAAGGTATGTGGGGGTTTTCTGCTGGTCTCCCGTCTGAAAACTAGAAGAAAATGGTGCGTATTGTTGCGCTGGCTCTATTCCAGGAGACCATGACTTTATTTAGATAACTTGCTCGAGCTTTAGTTTACATTTATATATCTCGTGCTGGATTGAACTGTCGCTAGGGCTCGTCACAGTGTGGCAAGTGGGAGTCAAACGCCCCAGCTGCCGGTCCTCCTGGCAACCGTTTTGTCGTTTGTGATGTAAGTTATGGTCAGACAGCTGAGTGGCACCGGCAGGGAGGCGTCTCAGCCGTCGCCATTTTGAAATCAAGTTCATAGATATTGTTTGGGAATATTTTTAGAGTTAAGACTTCTGAATGGAAAGTGCGATGTTTGAATGGCCAGGACAAAAAATTGCCTTAAACTGTGCCTGGACACAGCCTGACTGATGGGCAGCAAGAGTAGCCCAAAGACTAACCAGTAGCAACATGGAAACCAGGACCTGCCAAGATACTAGTTCATAAAGCACAAATCTTTAAACTTTAAAGCTGCCAGCAGTCCGGATCTTTCTTTTTTTTTAATTTACACTTTGTCTTATTTGTTTCCAGGAACCTGCAAACGAAGCCTGTCAAAATGAGTGCCGCATCCTCCCAAAAAGTTGTCCTGAAAAGCACTACCAAAGTGTCCCTGAATGAGCGGTGAGGCGCCATGCACGCTGTCAGCAGTTACACCTGATGCAGGGGCCATCCTTGGCTTGTGATGGTTCTGTTGTTCTCTGCGGAACCCTACAGTCGGGGTGGGGCCAGACCCGACATGGATGCTATTCCGACTGAACCTTGTGTGTGCACTGCTCCCTCAACTTCACCGGCCTTGTCAACATTTGTTGCAGCACTGACTGGGTTGAATATGAGTTTAACATGGAGCAGAAGGTGCTTGTCCGGGCCAAATATCTTGCGTGAGCAGTGCGCACACACAGACAAAGGGAGAGTGTGGTGGTCATATTTGGTAAGCCTATGTTGGAGCAGACCACTCTCCTGAAACCTCCATGGCACTCCTGCTCCCTCTAATGTATACACTTACAAAGAGAGGAAAACCTAAACTGAACCAGGGAGGCGGCTCTCTCTCATGTTTCTCTCTCAAACCAGTGGAAGTAAACCACGCGCTCCTTTTCATCCTTCTGTTCTGTTGCTGTCTTTCTCCTCTCTGCTCCAAGTCTACACAAGACGAGGTACTCAGCCCGAGCTTGGACGTGACCAAGAGCTCCCCTTCCCCAGCTATCTCACCTTTATATATGCTCCGAGTCACTTGGTGGGTGGCGACATGTCACGGTCCATGCTGTAAGTGGCTGGGTGGCCAAACATTCCTCACGTCCAGGGCCTCTGCTGCTGCTGCTGCTGCTGCTGCTGCTGCAGCATGACGACACCACAGCCAGCCAGCTTGAGGCCTGTAAGTGGCAAATTGTGCTGCTCTTCTGGCACCTCCTCTCTGCTTCTATCTTTCAGTCTGTCTTTACATGCTTGAGTTTCCTTCCTTTTTGTCTTAATTTGGTTTGCTTCTTGCGCTTTGGTTTGAAAAGATTAGATCATGTAATCAATAAGTCTGGGCTGACAGAGAGAAAATGAGTGCCGACAAGTGGAACATGAGTCTTACATGACAAAAGGGCTGCCAGAGTCTGTGTGGCAGCGTCCATAACATGAGAAATGACTTGATGTGGATCCCTGCTTCCTCCTCCCCTTCTGTATGTCCCCTGTCCCCATCTTTTATTTCCTCTTTTTCCCTCCCACCCCTAAAGCTTCACTAACATGCTGAAGAACAAGCAGCCCACCGCGGTTAGCATTCGAGCCACCATGCAACAGCAGCATTTGGCCAGTGCCCGCAATCGCCGGCTGGCCCAGCAAATGGAGAACCGGCCCTCGGTGCAAGCTGCTCTGAATCACAAACAGGTGAGGGGAAAGCTCAGACAGGCTGAGGCTGTACCTTTTTTTCCCTTCTTTGGTTTCAAAGTCATAGTTAATGTAACACTAGAAGTAAAAAAAAATGATTTAGTGATGTGAACAATGAAATGAGTGTACTATGAAAGGAAAGGGTCATATTCCAGATTTTACAGAGCTATCACATCTTTAACCCGATAAGATCGTGTGCTGTAAAGGGTCCCGCCAGCCTATGAAAGCAGCAGCCTTCCCACTGTTTCGGAGCATCTAGCAGCTCAAAGCACCACAATTGGAACTGTACTATACCCGCGCTACAAGCCTTAACACTCACTGCAGTCAGTGTTTAATTTTTCAAGTTAAGGCGCAGGTAATGTCAGCAAATTTTGGGAGCAAATATTAACAAGGACAAATGGAGACATCTGTTTTGATATGTGTTTTTGTGGCGCAGTCCATCTCGCTCATAAAGAATATTGAGGCTGTCGGGTGAAATGGTAGCACTACTGGAGTTTGGGGCTGCTCCTCACTCGTATTGCCAGAGCTGTCAAGCAGCTGTAACCGCTAGATTTATTACCCAGAACACGGCTAAGCCCATTATAATAACACGGTGATCTGACCACGACCGCTTTCTGGGTTTGACTCTATAGCATCCTAAAACTTGGCTTGAAGGCTCTTCACTTCCATGTCCGTATTTGCTGAGTGACTCCCGCCTGCGTGGAATTGTGAGGAGCGGCCCGCGAGAGCAACATAAAAATTGCAGGAGCGCGGCGTGACTGTTTCGACCTACTGTAGGTCATATTGGGGGGGTTGACCTGTATTGGATTTAGCAGCATATGGCCCAAATTTGATAGGAAAACATTGGATTTTTTTGTGGGTTTTGCCAGTAGTCGTAAAGCAAAAAGAGGGACTTGTGCCACTTAAGGTTGTAGTGTGGCCTTAGTCAGACAGAATTGATCAGGGGGTATTTGCTGTAATTGTAATGCTTGGACCCACCTGTTTTCATCTGCTTAGAACTTACCTTGACAAATTGTCACCGTAGCACGAGGGGGGATATGTAACGGATGCCTTTTTGGGGGGTTTTGTCTGCCCGCAGTGTCAGTATTCTGCTTTGGGGGGAGGCAGTTCAGTGAAAAGGCAAAATTCGTTTTTTAAGTGTAGAAGTATGCAAAGTAGCTTCAGGTAAATCCATGAATTCATTATCATTAAATTGACTCCAGAGCTTCACAGTAATGCTGAAATGAGCCTGTGCTGATGGGGCATAACGTGGTAGGTAATCGGGGGGGCACCTCCTCAGCTTTCTTGCTCGTCACTGAGCAACATCTCATCATAATGGCATTCCCGAATAAACCGCTTAGAGTCTGAAGCAGCGTCTGGGGAAGAGCAACATCCAGGCCAGGCTGGGCCGGCCCGTCGGGACCCTGATGCGCGGAGGAGTCGCTGGCGGCAGAGGAGGAATGCGGGGGCTAACCAGAGGTGGCCTGCGAGGGCGAGGCCGGGGAGGGCTGATGCGAGGTGCTCTATCCCTGAGAGGTGCGGATTCCCGGAGAACCTCATTCCAGCGCTCCCGACTATTCTTGCGGTGCTGGATGTTAAATCTCTTCTCTGTGACCGTACTCGGTGTTACACAGGGAAGCGAGTGTCCGCAGGAGGCCCCATACGAGGCCGGGGCGCTGCTGGTCGTGTGGCGATGCGCAGGGGAGGTCGCAACCGGGGTGGAATTCCTGGTCGGGGAGGAGTAGGACGAGGAGGCTTGGCAAGAGGTGTTTCTCTCCCCCCGCCCACCCCACAAGTCTCATTTTAAATGCCAAAATGTTTTTTTTGTTTATATATAATATCTAAAACCTAACCCCCAATGTGAATTGGTTGATCAGTGTTTCCCACTCATGTCTCTGCTGGTGAACAGGGCGCGGCGGGATGCGCGGACGTGGGAGTTTCCCCGGCCGAGGCGGACGCGGGCGTGGCCGCGGCCGAGGTATTGGCCGGCCCGCCGTGACCCGCGAGCAACTGGACAACCAGCTCGACGCCTACATGTCAAAGACCAAAGGTCACCTGGACGCGGAGCTGGACGCATACATGGCCCAGGCCGACCCGGACAGCATGGAGTGACCCCGGAGGACCCTTTGAACAACAAGCACAAATGTCGAGTGACTGCAGACCCGTACAGCTCCTGCCGTCACACATCCAGCGTAGTGTCGTTTACCAGTGCTAAGCAACAAGTGTGTCGATGATCGCGTAGGCGAGGGCGACGGCGGTCGAGCTCTCGCAGCTTTTGGAAGGGCAGCAAATCCATATCGCTGGTTGTGCTTTCAAACACAAGTCAGTTCTGCATCGTCCCGTTCCTTTAAAATTCATTTTTAAATTCTAGAAGAAAAAACTGTGTGAAAGGACCTTTTTAAACATTAACAGACTCTAGATGTCACTTCCATTTGTTTTGAGGTCGTTTGTTTGGCTGTTTGTTTTTTCAATAGATGACCTTGTTCTGAATCGTCTTCCGTTGAAACCATATTTCAGTGACATGTTTTTGTTTCTTTGAGCTTTTCCATGTACATTTTGTTTTCAACTGACTCAGACTTTTCAAGATCAGTTGTATGTTTAACATTTGCAATGTAAAGCTTTTCTAAATTATGTTAAAATGTGCAAGAAAAGTGTTTTTACGCCAAGAATCCATTTTTTTTATTTGTATTTAAAAGGATGTAACTTTCAAAAGTCTTTCTGCCGTCTCCGACGTACTTTACTTGTATTTGAGGGCATTGTTTAACATTATAGCAGATGGGTTTGTATGAAAATTGAGTCCAAATTTTAAATGCCCCTCAGTGGAAGGTTGACAACAAATCTTAAGTGAGTTAAAATGTAAGTTGTTAATCTCAATGTGAAGAATTAAACTAGCCAGCAATGGCAAAGTTGCAAAACAAGCTGAGTTTTGGTCCCTCTCTAGTTGATGTGGTTTTAGACCGTTTTTATGGAAGTGCGAGTCTGTGAGTGTTTGAAAACAACCAAATTGCATTTTCGGAGCGTTTTTGACCAGGTTAACTTGGTGTTAAGTAACGGGAGGTAGACTGATTTGGTTCCCTCGCACTGATCCTGACTTACGTTTGTATTTTGTGTGGATCTCGTGTTTGAAGTTACGCTGTTATTGCACAAAGAGTTGGTTCTAAACGCACAATTTCACGGGCTTTGTCCAATGAAAATCTACCTGTGACTATATCTACCAGCCCTGAAAATGGATTTTTGAGGAGGACAATAAATTGTAAACCAACAAACTGGCCAAAGGACAACAGCCATCTCATCTGTCAATATTACATCTGTCACGACTACTTAAAGAATGTTTTGTTCTTAACTTTTTTTTTTTTTTAAATCTGTGTTGAAATTTGTCAAAACAACTTCACTTTCCCAAGACAACAGTCCGAAAAATATTACGTTTCGTTTAGCAATCTGATTTTAGTTACACCTGGTGGTATGGAAAAGGGGAGTAGTTCAGTTATATGAACAGTCGCGCTTCACACGCCCCAAACGTTCCACATGATCGATAACGATCTTTAAAACAACAGTGCGAGATATAATTTATTTTTTAAATCTGGAATTTTCATGATGCAGCAAACGCATCAAAACTTCGCAGTCGAGACATCGCAAAGCAGTTAGAACTGTCGTAAAGCACGCTATATAAGATTTTGCGGCACGGCGACGGGTCCTTTCCGCTCTTGTCTCGGCTGCGTCGAGGACGGGAAGACGCGAAAAACGTACGGTTAAATGTCTGAAGAAATTGAAGATACACTCAATATACACGAATTCTGCTCGCCGCGGCTAGTGCGTGTCATTTAAGTTACGCGACGCAATCCCGACCACGTTGTTGCGCGGCAGTTAGCTCGTCGCTAACGTGGCTAACTACGTCCTGGCGCGTTAGAACGTGGGCCGCGTGGCTGGTGCGGCTCGTTTGCAAGAAAAAAAACGTGTGTCGATTAAAGCGAAATCGAGTTGGCCCGGTTGGTCACGGTTCTTTGTTTTCACGCGATGTGGTAAAAAAAAAAAACCCGCGAGGAAAACGGCTCGACGGGCGCATGTTTCGAAGTGGTGCAGCGTCACTGAACCGCGTCCAGCCTGATGTGCGTAATCGCAGCTAAATGCTAATTATATCTGCGATTGTATTACCAGATGGGATTAAGGTGTTTTGTTTTTCAATTTTCAGATGGCAGACGAATGCGTGAGCGTCGTCTGCGGCTGCCGCCTCGTCAATGGAGAAAGTGGCCCGATCGAAGCTCCCCCGAAGCGGCAGCAGCAAGTACCTAAAGGTGTGTCATGTTTGCTACAGCGAATGTCGATGGCGTGAGAAACACGGAACGAATTTTGGTACATGTCGCGAATTTTGGCCAATGACCCTGTTCGATAAGCAACACGAACCACACTAATTTGGGAGTTTAAAGGCAGTTCCATCGGTGAGTGGTTACAACAAAACAGGATGTGACCAATCCGACATGTGCAAACATTTTGCGTCCCCAAAGTGAGCGAGTATGTCTGCGTCTGCATATTTTTAAAGTCTCCACGGGAGTGATCTTGTCGTGAGGATCAAGTGTCACACTCACAAGCTTGTGCTCTTGTCTCACCAAAAGCGCAAATGCCAGCTCGCATCCAGCCTTTTATCAGATCAGCTTTCATTCCCAGGCCACATGCCTCCTGCAGTAGTCGCAGGAGTTGACCGGACGAGGTGGACACGCTCATTTCTGCAGTAACCTCGGTGCCGATGTCTGCGTCACAGCGGCATGCTGTTCGCTAAAGGTCCCACTTATGTGAATTCTACCTATGTGAATGGATAGGTCCTTTCCAAACGCCATTGCCCACATACTCCCATGCCTGCTTTTATGTCGGCATGGTTGTTGAACACTAAATCCACGAGGGGGCAGTGCAGAGTTCGTCAAATCGGTCCCGCATGGACCTCCACTTCTCCTTCGCTGCCTTCAAACTCGCGTCCAAGCTCCTCCCGACTGTTATTTAGGACTTCTGTGCTTCTGCCCTAGCGAGGCAACATGTTTTTTATTTAGAATAGTTCCTTACACATTCGCACACCCTCTCTTTAAAAAATTTTCCGTCGCCTTTTTAGTTCCTTTCGCTGGTTACATGTCAGCCTAAACCGCGCAACGCCGCCCTCATGGTTTCCGGTGGTACTGCTCCACTTTCTGAGTTTGGGCACGCATTTGAAAGCGCTGTGAAAACATTCTGAAATACGCACATGATGCACAGAACAGACGGGGCGCGCCGTCCTTATGGGTGTTTAATGCTGAGCATAAATGAGCCTTTAGCTGTAACCTCCATCGGCGACTCTGCCGTCTCAGCCACAGGTTTCATCCGTTTTGGTTTACACAGCGTTTTAAACACCATTCGGTCTGTGCTGAATCTGTACAGGTTTAAAGGGACTTGGGCACAATAATAACGCGAAACATGGTCTTGGTGGCGTCCGTGCTGCATGTTAACTCCCATGTTTCTGGCGCATTTGTGACATCATCAGCATAACATGACTTGATGTGGCAGACTGGGGAGGGGGGGCAGGCAAACTCTTTTGCTGTGAATAAGAGCTGGAGGCTGCTGGTAAAAGTGAGTCACAAGTCGCTCGCTCGGGATGAACAACTCTCAACTGATAAAACTCGTCTCCAGGAACCGAACCTCCTATCGCAAGCTGGTCATGTGAAAGGCGTCAGTCGACCGGCTTCAGTGGGTTTATCTGCATTTTTTTTTTTTTAACCCAGGCACACTAATGGGTCAGTTACTCCACAACTCAATGCCACAGCGATTTTTACCAACATGTGGGCATGTCCTGCGCAGTGGGCTGATCCCAGGGCCGCCGTGGCTATAGAACACCAGGTTTTGCTTTCACCTCTGCACTGTTGGTTGCTGAAAGGTGCCAATGAGGCCTGTCACAACGGTGTCATCTTCTGCAGTAGCAGTCGCCTTTCGTGCCCTCTGGCAAAAACCTGAACGCCCTCAGCCTGTCTGGATTATTAGCGGATGCTTCAGTCCAAACTTACCTGGATATCCACCTCTCTTGCAGGATGCGACCATGTCGATGAGGGGCTTTGCGAGAGGATTTCCTGAGACTTGAGGTTGGTATTTATCACCTTCCTCGAGTTGCGTGCAGAAAGGCACCGCACTTGTCCGCACAGTATGAGCTCCGGTCCTGTCAGGTGGGCTACCGAGCTCATACAGTGCAGAGAGCAATTGATTCTCTTGCAACCCACTGCTGTCAACCCCTCTGCCGCAGTGTTACTTATGGGAAATGACACCTGTGCTGATGGCGCGTTTTTCCCCAATACTCGTTGACACCAGTGAAACTAAAATCTGTCGCCCGTCTGTTGCAGGTGGAGCAGACCTCAGGCCGGCGGGGTAAGTTGTGCACCAGAACACATCCACCCCTGACAAGCTGTTTATGATGATTGGCTTAATATGTTCAACTGCTCTGACTTGTGAGTGACAGCTGCCTCTCTGAACAACATGACGCTCCACTGAACTGAATGTGCCGACCGGTCCTGAAACGCATCCTCACCTTCATCCCGCTCCTCCTCCCCTGCAGCAAAGCCTGACCTCCTGACCTCCTGACCTCTTGACCTCCATGGCATCATGTAAACGCCGAGGGCGTCGACGGACTCGACCCTCCCATCGCCAGGTAGCCTTATCAAACGGACACTGCAGCCAGAGTCGCCGCTGATCCGTGTTCATGAGCAGCACTGTGTGGTATCTGCAGCCAGCTGGAACGTCGGCTGGTCTGTTCAAAAGTCAGTGCGAGAGCGAGTCAACACGTGGCATCGTTGGTCTCCCCGGCCGCCTGTGCTGGGAGTCCTGGTATATTTGTTGAAACAGCTACAACGGTTGGATGATTCGGTTTTGAGGAAAAGTCATTCCAGCTTCTTGGAAAAAGAATGTTCACAATGATGGAAAACTGTTCAGTTTAAAGCTAATTTTCTCAAAGGGAATCTTGGGCTTTGGGAAATGCAATCGATTATATTCCATTTTATAGACTAAAATTGATAAAAGATCAACAGATTAATTGACAGTTTTTTCC
>CAAKHG010020595.1:12432-24940 GCA_901007715.1 Dactylopterus volitans
CCAGACTGAAATGTTTCCCTCACTGAAAGTTTCTCTCTTTTAGGATCATGTTGCTGGCTGAAACGAGACTCTCGCAAAGGTGTGACGGTAAGTGTGTGTGTGTGTGTGTGTGTGTGTGTGTGTGTGTGTGTGTCTTCATGAATTTGCCACCCGTGTGGTTGGCCCGACGCGAGCAGCACTGTGTGGTATCTGCAGCCAGCTGGAACGTCGGCTGGTCTGTTCAAAAGTCAGTGCGAGAGAGAGTCAACACGTGGCATCGTTGGTCTCCCCTGCCGCCTGTGCTGGGAGTCCTGGTATATTTGTTGAAACACACTGATCCTCCCCAAGATCGGTTGCTCAAGCTTCTCAAGCCCGCAGCTTTTACTCGATTTTTACATGAGCGAATCAAAGCAAGGGCGGTCTATAGATGTCTGGATTTGTAGTGAAATTGCTGTAGCATCCGTGTGCGTCATGCATCGTTACGGTAGCGAGGCCGTCTTCTGTTTCAAGTCTATAGACGGCGTTCGTGCACATTTGCGGTGATGTGATGTTTGAGGGCAATGATGGAATGAAATGGATGCACTCAAATGTTGTGCACCAGTGGCAGCGCGTTTCTCATTCAAATTCTGATTCAGCTGACTTGGCAACAAAGGTCAGTGTCAACAAGGATCCGTAAAGGCCATTTCCTGCCAAATACTATGGAATAGAGAAAATTCAGGCTCTGGAGTTGATGATCACTCATGATGGTTTGTGGAACTTGTTTAAGCAGACGTCTCACGCTCCCATGCTCCTCTGCTTCCTCCAGGTTTCTGCTGCCTCCTCATCTGGACCTCCAGCAGGGAGTCACCAGCAGAGGTGAGTGAACCGAAAGCTCCGGTGACCCCTGGTACCCGTGCCGCCCGAGGTCTATCCCGACAGAGCTTCACCTGTAGGCCCGTGTCGTTGGAAATGCCTCGGAAAGCAAACCTGCCGTTTCGCTTTACCCACGCGTTCGCTGCCATGAACGCCGTGGGATAAAACCGCAGAACATTGCCACTCTTGAGGTTTTGTCTTCTCTCCCACCCTCCCGTGAGGGGAATGGGCTGTTTCTGCTCGTCCATTTTCCAGGACAGAAAATCAAATGTGCAAAATTGATGCTTTTTTTGCTTTCAATTTTTGACATCAGCCAGTGATCAGCCAGATGTTATTACTTAGTATAATCCAAGCTAAAGAGCATGTCAGAATTTGTGGAAGCATAAATAGCTTTTGTATCTTTCATCAAGTTTTCAATGTGGCACTTAGGTCAAGGGAGGATGAAATGATGCCGCATGATTAAAACGTGCACCTCAGTAATGGAATAAACTCGCCCATTTCAGATGGCTGCAGCGTCCGGCGGACATTGAGGACTGCAGCCGTGTGGTGTGAGTAGCCGGCCTCTGCGTGCGTGTGTGTGTGTCCGTCTTTACTTTGGTCATTTACCAAGGCTCTCAGGTAGCTCTGTTCCTGACTTGCTGTGGAGTTGACCAGAAATGAAAACCCATTCCAGCAGGCTTCTGCAGCAGTCAAGTCTGCTGAGAAAACCTGTTGGGAACAGGACCAAATGAAAATAATGCAATAGAAACATTACTGGCATTTTTTTTTTTTTTTTGAGCATAAATTTGAATTTTGCCTTTTTTTTATTTCCAGATGCAGAACCATCGGCGATGAGCCGACAAATATGGCGGTCAACACATGGATGTTACTTTTTGTATTATGACTTTTGCAAATCAGAATTTGACAGATTAGACTTGCATCAGATCTGTTTTGATTAATAAAATATAAGAAACTCAAGAACTTGAGTCGTTTTTTTTTTTTTTGTCTTGACCTCTGTCTATGAATATAAACAAATTGGGATTAAATGTGTTAAATTGACATGTTATCGATGGAAAGTGCAGTTGTCTTTTGGTGGACTAAACTAGTGTTTCCCCACTACTGGTCCTCGGGCGGCCAACATGTTTCCTCACACTTGAAGAAAATAAATGGGTTGTTTAGAAGGCTTCTACAGAGCCTGATGATGAGCTGGTCATTTGAATCAGGTGTGCTGGAGGAAGACCAGATCCTATGAACAGTGTCCTCAGGAAAGATTTTTGAAGGGACTGGTCCTAAGTGCTGTGCATGACATGACCTCCTGACTGCAGAGTCTCCATTCCTGGCTGCTCCTAACTCTGTAGACTAGGCCTTTGTTGAGCCCAACCTTAAGTCAATCGCAGTTATGACCTCGTAACGTCTTTCGGTTTCCTAAAGGGATTAAGAAGTGATGGTGGTTGGAATTAGTCCCTAATGGGACCACCTTGAAGGACTGCGCCACACACAAATGGCTGTCTGCGTTCGTGCAATCGATTGGTGTCCACTTTTGATGGTGAGATCTTCATTGCCACCTCACATCCTGGCCGTTGTTTCGAGATGCCGCTGCTGCGATGGTTCACGTCAGCCAAAGCCTGACGCAATACCCGCTGCTTCTGTCGCTTTGCTCCAGCTTCAACTGTGCCACTGTGTTTCCTCCAGCAGGGGGCAGCATGCTCACACCAGCACTTGTTGATCAGTCTCTTGGCTTGCAGAGGAAGCGCCCTGAGCACAAAAAGGTCTTACCTGATTGGTTGGTTAGATGCAGGCTGACGCTTCCCGATTTGTATGTTGACATGTGTGAGAACATGAGGAACTTGCAACAGGTGAGCTCGTCTGTTGGCGTAACTGAACACCCGCTCCCCGATTGGTCAGGAGCACACTCATCTCCGCTCATCCATTGGTCTGGCTTGCTGCCGTTTACTGATTGGTTCCCAGATATATCTCCTGTGTCTTATGCAAACAAAACGGCAGGCATGAGGCGGATAATTATTGCTGCCTGATTACATAATGGCCTATTTGTCTCGCATATGAAACTCAAGATGACTCGGTGAGTGCAAGCGAGGATAAGTTATTCAGGATAAATGATTTCACCTCAACATCCTGCTTCCATGTCTAGAGGAGTGAGATGATTCTTATTGGAAGACTGGAGTTTGGGTGGCGTATCCCTTTAAAAGACTTTTATGAGGATTGAATGGCACTGGGGGAAAAAAATTCGGTCAAAGTTCACAGCGGGGAACAAAGAGATGGAATCAGATCCAGAAACAGCTACTCCACACCCGGGGATAATGATGTGCTGTGCAGACTGTGCAGCGCGCGCGCACACACACACACACACACACACACACAAAACAAAGGGAAGGAGTGTCTCACATTCAAGAGGACAGTTTGAATCACTTTACTTAAATGTACTTTCAAACCTAACTTGTCATGCAAACTGCTGCCGATGCTGCCCGAGCCAACAAATGTGACACCATGACCGCATATGTTCATCCCGGCAGTGGGACCGCGGCCGAGTGAAGGATTACACAACCAAGCGAAAGACACTGTGTCCTGAAAATGAGTATCGGATTTGCTCCAGTTCTTTCGCTCCTCCTGAACTATGAGTGGACAAATGAGAAGGGCAGTTCTGCAGAGCTGCAGTTTAAAGTTGGTGCTTCCACACGCACGCACACACACACACACACACACACACTGCCTTTGCAAAGATTATAATGGCCAGGACAAATATGCCACATCAACGCATGCGGCGCTTCATTGCCAGCTTGCACATACTGCGCATGTATCCACGCAGGAAGCAGGACAGGGAGAAGTCTGCGTCTGCACTAAACGCATACAAGACCTAATACGGTTAGAGCAAAGTAACGTTTTAGATGCTGCGTACATTTAAAATGCACCGGCCGCATGCGCGTTTACGGATGGTGCACGGCGGCTGTGCTTGTGCATGTTAGCGCGCAGGGGTAATGAGGCGAGCGGTGCCACAAGGTAACAGGAGTCCTGTTGAGTGTCCACTGCGTCTGTATGATACGGGAGGGTTCAGCCAGTGTGTGAGAGACCGAACGTTACTCAACCCAACGAAAAGGGGTTTGCTAATTTACCGTTGGCACCATCATTCAACTTCTTTTTTTTTTTTTTTTTTATGTGTGATGTAAAACTTTGGAAATGTGGGAACAGGAACAATAATGAATGATGGGATAAGGCGTTGCCATGAGTAGAAGTATTTGAGGAAAATATATTTTTAGGAATGTATGTGTCATAAATAAATGAAAAACATACGCAAGTGGCAAACAATTTTACATACTGATACACCGTGCACTGATCAAGCATAACACGTTCACCGTGCCTGTGGTTTAGCATGCAGTGGTCATGTTATACTGAGAAGTGTCCCTAATATTTTGGCCATCCCATTAGGGTGCCAAATCATTAGGCACACCTCTCAGGATAATGTAGGACAGTTCAGCAGCATCACTAATCACGAATCACTCAAAGAGATTCAATACAAAACTTCACCACAGGCTGTTGCATTGCATTCTATGGTAAACATGCAGCGGTCATAATGTTAAGCCTGAACATTGTACGTGAAAGGTAGCTTATAGTATCATATAATAAATGTGATTGGTGTTGTTTGTTTTTTTTTATTTTGTCTATGTAAATGTTTATTTGTATTTTTTTTCCCTCTTGAGCACGAGCAACATGCTCTCCCCTCGGGGGGCAATTAATTACACATGAATTAGATTCTGGAGGTTATGGTTTGATCTGCGGCCGCTGTAAACTACATTATCTCTGTTTGCTCTGTCCAGTCTCGCTCTGCTGCGTCTTTCCCACAGGGATCAATACAACCCAGTCTGAGCTCTTATCTCTGCCTCTCACAAGCGGCGGATCCTGGTGGGCGGCATGCCCATTAGCTCAAACTACATATAAGTGAGGCAGCGAAATCGAGCCGCCGTTGAATATGATGCTGCGCCGCTGCACGCAAAGATACGACACTGCCTTTAATGACAGCTGAATTATGAGGTCGGGTTCCCTGAGTCAGCAGATTCCGTCTTTGACTGGTCGGTAATCCATCGCGTGGCGCTCACACAGAACCGGGTGAATGACACCGCAACCTCACTGACCTCTGCCCAGCATTTCATCAACTGCTCTTTTAACCTTCAGAGATCTGAGCAGTCGCCCGTGACCTAAAACAATGCACACAGTGTTTACCTTTGAACCCTGTCTTGGAAAAAAAAACATCTTGGGTAAAGCAGGGTTTCTCCGCTTTTCACTGTATCTCGCTGCTTTTGGACATTCAAGGACTCCTGGTGCATGAGGTAATGACAATGTCCCTGTAAACTCCTGCATTGTTGGACAAAGCAAATGTGAAATTGTGGCTTTAAGCGCACCAACGTTGAAAAACTTTAGGTCCCCCCGAATCACTGATGTGTGGCGCTGGATATAGACTGCTAAAAATAAATATGATGAGCAAAATAGTTTAAGGAGAGCCCGCCATCCCATTAATCATCCCCAAACGTCTCTGTGGGTAAAAGGTCAAGAATGAGCTGTCTGGACCATGAGGGGTTGTTTTGCCACCTGCTCAGGTCAAAAAACAAAACATGACATTTATTACCCAAGCATGGCATTCACGGACCCTAAACAAATGGATCTGGGCGTTTAAAATGAACTGTAGGATAATTTTATACACGTATATCCAATCTATGAACGCCTGATTCAAATGAATGGGTCCTGGCCCGATGATGAGCTCATCGCTTGAATCCGGACGTGGTCTAAAACATCGGGGAGCTGTGCCTTAACACACTGAACAAAAATGTTATGTGTTTTCCAACCACCTATCGAAATGTCAAGTACACGCCTCCCACGGGCGCACACACACACACACACACACTTGCCCGACAGCTAAACTGGTTCAGGAACGGTTTGAGGAACATAAAAACAGGTTGAAGGTGTCGGCCACTAAACAAGATCGTGAACCAACTGGGCATTTGCGCGACGCGCCGATCAAACGAGGCCCATCAGCGGAGGCTCCACCTCGCTGCTTACAGAACGTAGAGGTTCTTTCTGCTAGCAGCTTGGTGCCAGATACCGCAGCGCACCTCCAGAGGTCTGGAGGAGTCCAGGCCTCAATGGGCCAGAGTTGATTTGATGGGACAAGAGAGACCCACGCACCATTAGGCAGGTAGTTATGATGTTATGGCTGATCAGTGTGGCTGCCGCTGAATTTATTAGGCCGGGTGTAAAAATCAAAGCCAAAATTCAATGAGCTCAATTCAGACCTCAAATTTCAGACACACGTGCTCACAGGACAGACACAGCGTAACTGAGCAGGGTTACTGGGGCAGTCTCATCTGATTTTGTTTTTCCTTTCTATGCCAGATGCTCAGATATGAATTACACAACTTGAATTGTTGGATCTGAGTCTGATAAGAATAAAAAGCCGCCAGACGGGCACAGTTTTGGACCCGACCTGACGCAACCTGAATTTATAGAGTTGAAACAATAAACTGAAAGTACTTGTTGTTTCAAAGAATTGTTAAAGAGGAGGTTTGTTTCATCAGTGAAATCCTTTTGGCCATTCTTCCATAACCTGTTATACAGTTATAAAAACAGACGCTCATATTGGCAAGCAAGCAGATCAACTGAGAGGACTCTTAGCCGATGATCATAACCATTTATCTACTAGACAGTGAAACTGGCACAAGAATAAGGTTTAGCTAGGAACACAAATAGTGTTAAATACTTTAAAAAGCTCAATTATGTAAACAGTTAGCTAAAGGTGACTGACTGACAAAGTGAAAGGTGTAAACATGGTTGAGCCTCCGCCATCCTTCAGAGTTTGAGTGAATGGAAATTATGGCTGATTATCTACTTTTATATCACTTTTTTGTTCAATAACACATTCCGCCAAAAACACATGAGGAGTTCTTAAGACAGCGAAGCTGCGGCTGGACCTTGAACAGCAGCGCCAGTGGTTCACATCTGGCAGCCTAAACTTCAGTTCCTGTAATCTCTCTGCTGTCGGGTCTTCAAATGAGATCTATTAATAATAACAATGCCAAGATAAATAGCCATTGCAATTTAGAACATTAAAATTCCAACTAGGAAGAGTGCTGTATTGTTATTTTTTTCTAGCTTTTTCTCTACATTGTTATTTTTTTCCTGGATGTGGATGTGGTGGCCGTTTCTCAGGCTCTCTCTTTCTCTCTCTCTCTCTCTCTCTCTCCGGAGTCGAACACTGATTCCCCGAAACCCCGCGGTGGCCATGGTTGGCACCGGGAGTACCACTGAAAGTTGATAAGGGCGACATTCAAAGAGACGTCGCCGCCGCTGGGGCCAGAGATCAGCTCCAGATTATGTACAGTCACCAAAGCAGCTGGGGTACCCTGAGGGGAACCCCCCCCCGTACATTCCTCCAGACCCTTTCTCTTTCCACTTCACCGCCAGTAACCAGACTATTCTTTTAAATCTTAATTTACGTTGTAGGTTATGTTCATCCAGAACTGACCGATTCTCATTCTGTAACTTAGGCCATATATCAACGCTCATGTCTGAGGGAACTGTGACAAAAATGCATTGAAATAACGCTACAAACGCAGTCTGGATGTATTGGTAGCATCTCTCCTGGGGATGCTATTGACCAGCATTGAGAGGCGACGGTGACTCATTAGTCTACTCATTAACAGAACTGGCTCTCCTTGATTTCAGGTGTTTACTACAAATGTTCTTTTCTCGGCGTTCCCTCCACTTCCTGTTCTACATCTGCTGAACACGCTCGACATTCTCCGAGCCATGCGGTGTGCACGCGTCGGCCCCGGGCTCTGATTGGCTGCGACCGACACAAACAACGTTTCTCCACCAATGGCAGCGCTGTGCACGCGCTGAGCCATGCCGTTCACTGTGGCTCCTCGTGCGCCGCCGAGCCTGCCCGTATAAAAGCGGCGGGGCAGCCTTTGTTTACAGGCTTTGAGTGGAGGACTCGCAGGCTCCCGTGCGAGAGACGTGGAACGCTTTACGGCGGCTCTATCGCGCTTCGTCAGGGGCATTTTTTTTGTTGTTGTTCCCTCTTAGCATCACATTCTGCGTTTCATTCGTCGGATAGCCGAAACGCGCAGTCATGGTGGCCATGAAGAAAGTGAAAACCTTCCACATCGTCTTCACCGACCCCAGCAAGACTTTCTACTGCGGCGGGGACCGAGTGTGCGGCCGGGTGGAGGTGGAAGTCAACGAGGCGACGCGGGTGTCCGCGATGAGGATTTTGGGTCAGGGCAGCGCCAAGGTGGAGTACGCGAAGGGCAAACAGCGCTGCCGGCAGCAGGCGGAGTACCTGAAATACGAGGACGTGCTGCAGCTGAGCGAGCAGCCCACAGGTACGCACACGCTCCTTCTCCCGTCGCGGCAGCATCGCCGCCGCCGCCGTGACGTATCAAATATCGGATCGCTTTATCAGCCGGGGCGCAGCTGCGCGACGCTCACGCACATCAAGAGTTCCTCCGGCTGCTGGAGCCCCGCAGCCGGACACGAGATGATTGCGGTTAAGTGAACTGTCTTTTCTTTTCTTTTTTCATCCTTCTAGATAACGATGGATCGGTCATCTTGAGGCCCGGCAACAAATACGAGTACCACTTCTCGTTCGAGCTCCCTCAGCAAGGGTATGTGTCTGAAGTGAGCGAGCATCACAGTGTGGAGCGGCTCCTCGTTGAGATGATCCGCTCAGTTCGGTGTTAACAACGCCCACTCGTGTTCCTGCAGGCAGCTGGTGTCCTCCTACAAGGGGAAGTTTGGCTACGTCCACTATTATGTGAAGGCCCAGATGGAGAGGCCACACCAGCCTACCCTCGAGTGCAAGAAGCCCTTTGAGGTGGAGGAGCCTCTGGACGTGAACACTCCAGACCTGCTGGTGAGTCCGCCGACCAGCAGAGTAAACGGGTGTGATGTGCACCGCGAGGTCAGCTGGAGCCCATATGTCATCGGGATCCAGAGTCTCAGGACACCCCGGGTCTAACCCCTCATGCATCTCCTCAGTCTCCCACAGGTGGAATGAAGGAGAAGAAGGTCACGTGCATGTTCATCCCGGATGGCCAGGTGTCCCTGAACGCCAAAATCGACCGCCGGGGCTTCTGCGAGGGCGAAGACATCTTCATCAACGCCAAGTTCGAGAACACGTGCTCCCGGATCGTGGTTCCCAAGGCCGCCATCATCGCCAAGCACCTCTACCAGGCCAACGGCCGCACAAAGGTCTTCAAGCAGAAGCTGTCGGCGGTGCGCGGGAACCACATCATCTCTGGCATGTGCGACGCCTGGCAGGGGAAGACCATCAGGGTGCCAAAGATCAAGCCGTCGATGCTCAGCTGTAACATCATCCGCGTGGAGTACGCGCTGATGGTAAGCCAACACCTCATCCGGCCAGGTCGGGGGGTTAGAGGGGGGCTCGTGCGCTGGCGGGAGTGCAAGCGCTAACCCGTGTGTCCGTGTGCCCTCTCTCCGCCGCCCTCTTTAGATTTATGTGCACATTCCCGGGAGCGAGAAGCTGGTCCTGGAGCTGCCTCTGGTCATCGGCACCGCCGGACTCGGCAGCCGCAGCAACAGCGTGAGCAGCCAGGAGGGCTCGGTCAGCAACGCCTCCCAGAGCTGGGTGTCGCTCCGGATGCCCTCGGAACCGCCCAGCTACTGCGACATCACCCGCGACTGCTGCCTGGACCAGCCCCTCACGCCGCTCCTGGACGACGTGGACGCCGACGCCGACGACAGCCCCATCTTCATGAACGCGCCGTCGTTCCAGTTCCCGGCGCCGCCGTCGTACAACGAGGTGAGCGGCCGAGCTCGGGTCGCGAACGCTGGCGAGTCGAGCCCGCGGGGAGTCGTCGTCGTCGTTCTGGTTAAGCTAATTGTGGCTACATGCTTGTTTTTGTTTTGTGTTTTCCAGTCTGAGGAGGAGTTCAACGGCCTCGCTCGCATGCTGCCAGTCTGCTGAAGGTCTCGCGCGTCTGTAGAACTGTGGTCCAGCTCTCAGGGACAGCCGATGTAAAGCACTTGGAGGTGTGTGTGTGTGTGTGTGGATGGAGAATCACTGGCCGGATTGTGTGGACAGGGAAGACCTTGCTGGCCGCCTTCAGTCAGCCGTGCTTCACTTTCGCCTCATTGCCTTCGTCGATCCATAGTCTTCCTCCCGACGCGGGTCCAGCTTGTCGACCCGGAGGTCAAAGCTGCAGAGCGCCTGGTGCTCTTCATTTTCCAGAGACTCACTTTCAGGTTCTCGCCGTCCAGCCAGCCAACGGCCGCACGACCGCGCGGCGTTCCGCTCGGCCCCGCCCGGCGTGCCGAGGCGCCTTTTTTTTTTCTTTTTTTTTTGGTTCCGGGGCTGCAGATCCTCATCACGCTTCGTCATTCCAGCGAATGGGCGACTTCACCCGAGAACCCGTCTCCGCTGGGACTCTTGACCCCGTTTCGTTTCCGCTGAGGGTTTTTATTTTTATTTCAGGAATGTTGCTGCCTTTTGAGAATCATATGACGTAGAATGACCCTTCCTGAATACTAACAAGCTCATGCAATGTTTCCGTTTCCGTGTATAGAAACGTATGTACAAGTGTTTTTGAAAATGTGGTTTGTTCTAATATCGTATTGCACTTTTCCGATTGACGCATTCTGCTGGACTACTGCCTTTTTGAGCGTTTCTGTTTGTCCTGTTTGAACGTCGCCGATGTTCCGAGAGCTTCCCAAAAGTCGTAACACTCCAGAACTGGCTGGAACCTCCGCTCTTCTTTTTTTTTTTTTTTTACATATATATTTCTCAACACTTGGATTAATGGGGGGCTCTTGATACTTTCAGTGACAGACCATAATTAATTGAAAACGCAAGCCTTGATTTAAAACGTAACGCACCTTATGAGAGGATGATCATTGTTTCTGATCTGCTGTCGTCCCCGACGACGGTTCTTCCATGAGATCTCGCTGTGGCGAGCCCACGACTTCTCTTTCAGGGCAAACAGAATATCACTGAAGACTGATGTTTGAGAAAATATCTTTGCAATGTATTCTCTTGATAGTTATGACAAATATTTTTGTATGAAACCCTGTGGGTCACTTTTTATAATAAAGAAATGCTGAAAAACATGCAGCGCGTCCGCCTCTTCCATTTTGGATCTTTTGAACCTTCTCGGCTGCTCGTGCAAAGTCACCAGCCGGGTGATGGAAGTGGCTCCGGGGCGGAGAGCCGACCTCGCCGGTGGCCGCGGACGCTTTTCTGTAATCCTAAATCACGTTGGGGTCGGGACCACTCAAAAGCCCGATTGAGATGTCTTCAAGTATTTTATGGCTGCGGCTCATGTGACCCCGCCGCCGCACGCCTGTGATGCCGTTCTAACGGCTGAAGCCACGAGACGTTCGTCTTCATACCAGCGCTGACCTGGGCAGCCTGGATTGTCATCCAGTGGAATTGCGACGCTCGTGTTTCACGCAGTTTTAAGCTCCTACATGCGGTTCTGGGTCATATTTTTGGGCCGATGTAGCGCCGCCGATGTCGTGACGCAAGCGCCGCTCTTATCTTGGTCATTGCCCCGGAACAGCTGACAAAAGAGGCTGTTTATCTCTGAGTCACCGCTGCTCCCTCGGCACCCCGGAGACCTTTTTTCTCTGAGGGGAACTCCCATGAATCACCTGCGCGTGAGAACCTGCACTTCCAATCAACAGAAGTTCCCTCCTGGGTTGGTCGGGAACGGTATGATTCAATCTCAGGTCACAGGCCAACAGCGGGAGTGCAGAAGGATTAAAAGCAAATGAAAATGGTTGCTTTCTATACAGGCTTCCTTTAAGACATACCGCGTTTATGATGATCCAAAATGGAGGTACTCTCTTGAGCCTCCTTCTACCGTCTTTTATCATGGTAGCAACAAAGGGAAGAGGTGTGTCAAGTGGCTGGTTACAGTTGCCGGCATCAGGATGTTATTGGTTCTTCTTTTCCCCCCATAATTCAGTGAGCAACCTTGATCTGATTTCTGCGAAAAGGGTGTGAACGTTGCCGACGGCAACCCAAGCTGGAAGCTCGCTGAGAGGCCAGATATTCCCGTTCCGGCTCCTCTGCTTGTTGCCTCCTGCAGTCCTGCGACGTCGCCAGATATCACTGTCAGGTATCGCTGAAGTTAACGAGGTCCTCGGCCCCCGTCCCCCCTCCTAGAACACCGAATATTTTAATCATCACCCGTAAATAAACAAAAACAAAACCGGTTTGCTTCACCCTCTGACTTGCTTGTGGGCACTTTGTTACCTTTGCCCCCCCCAAGAACCCCGTTCCCGCTCTTCATGATAAGCTGCGCGATGGTGGCCCGGCTTGGTCGCGCCAGACATCTTGTCGCGCAAATATGTTTTCCGAAGAAAAAAAAAAAAGCGCTCCTCGCTCCAGCAGGCCGCCGCTTATTATCGTGCGCTGTTCCCTTCATGCTTGGAGCTGACGTCCTCTGCCTGCTTCCCTTCCTTGTTCTGCCAATTAAAAGTTGCTGATGTTTGCTCTTGGCTGACCAAGTACTGAAATACTTGCTTTTTTTTTTCTTCTCCTTCATACTCTGATCCTGCCAGCTGTCCATCAGCCAAATGAACGCATTTGTTTTCTTTGTTCTGCTTTGTTCTGTACACTTCCTGATGCAACATTGGCGACGCCGCGGTTTGACTGAGCGTGGGGGGG